>RJWT010001544.1:0-47403 GCA_004365215.1 Cuniculus paca
TCCATTATAAAATAGCCTATAAATTTCTGTGTGTAGTCAATTACTATGAAATCAACCAAATTCTGCGGAAAGACCAAAAATTGATTTACTACAATGTAAAGCCTAGAATTCAAATGTTCCAGTCAAATATGTTTTACTATCTGTTAGGATTTAGGTTAACAGCTTCCCCCAAAAAAGTAACCCTAAAAATTAATTTAGTGGAACATTTTAATTAGATAAGTGAGAGGATTTACAAAATCTCAACTTGTTCTCTTGGAAAATGTTCATCATTTTTCAACTATGGACAACTATGCCAGAAAAAAAGATTTGGTGACATTTTTGTTAACTGGTCCCTAGCCAAATAGTAATGCTACTAATTATTGGGAGGCATTATCCTATCATAAAGCCAAAGAGAAAAGCCAGCTAGCTTGTTTGCTTGCTTGCTTGCTTTCTTTCTTTCTTTCTTTCTTTCTTTCTTTCTTTCTTTCTTTTTTTCTTGGATCTTGCTGTGGAGTTCAGGTTGGTCTTGAAGTAAGTATGTAGCCCAGGCTGGTCTCAAACTCACAGTGATCCTCCTCCTCAGCCTTTTGCCATGAGTAATTTTTTATGAAGTCACTCGCATGTGTGCCAACACCCAAATGAAAATACTTTTAAATCCATAGTCAGCACTGTAGCACAGGTGGGACTGCATTTGTCAGGTTCTTGTAATACTAAATCTTCCTAGTGAAAAGGTTCAGATGACTGTTCATGGAGTGACATAGTCTGGATCTTAAATATTCCCCAAAGGGCCACATGTTAAAGGCTTGGTTCCCAGAGAGGTGCTATGGGGAGGCCATGGGAACTTTCAGAGGTGGTGGCTAGCGAGAGTCCATTAGGTCTTTGGGTGTATGACTTTTAAGGGAACTGTGTGAGCCCAGCCCTTCGCTCATGCTCTTTTGCTCTCTGGCCGTGAGGTAAATGGTTTTGCTTTGCCACACACTTCTACCACACTGTGCTGCCATGTTGTGGGCCAAAATCAAGAGAGCCTACCCATCCAGAACCAGAACTCCCAAAACCACGAGCCAAAATAAACCTTTTCGTTTTCTAAACTGATTACCTCAGTTATTTGTTACAGTATGGAGGTGATTAACACAAAGAACGTATTTGTATATGCCTTACTTAGGGTACAAATTAAGCCATGGAATGTTTGCCTCATGACTAGGTCTATACAAAGATGTGGCTTGGACTTAGAAATGTCAACCTAGCTGGCAGAAAGTGTGACCTAGAGCCCAGCTATAATTTCTCCCACTGGCCTCCTTGTATATAAGAAAGTACCTGTGTTGCAATTTTGCATCAAAGCAATTTTAGACAAAAGAAGAAGAGATCGATGCTGGGACCGGGAGGAGCCGATCAAGGATCCAACTAGCCAGCCTTTCTGATAAGCTGCACAGACCGTGTGGGACCCAGGAAGAGAAAAAAGTCAGTGTCTCCTGTAAGCCTACAAGCATGCAGACTGAAAATCACCAAATCCTCTCACCCCACAAGCTACCAGCTGGTTTGGAGGTCAACCTGAGCTGATAGCAATTGAGGTACGAAAAGCACCTGAAGGATTGTATTGTTAGGTTGAATTTACAGGCATGGGGTTGACAGTCTGAGCATGTATAGGAAGGATAACGGTATGCAATATGGTAAATATGGAGGTTTTTTTTTTCTGCCTTGTTTTTAAAGTCTAATAATGTTCTCACTGTTTTGTTTTATTCTTATTAATTTTTTCTTTACTCAATATTCTATTTTGATTGGTTTTATTCCGTTTTGTTTTGGTCTGATTTTGCTATAACTGATGGAATGGAAAACTACGGTGAAGATAACAACATGCACTATAGTAGCCATTGTTCTTTTCCCATTACCCTGCTTTGATATTCTGTACCAATTTCACTGCTGTGTTTTGACTGAATTTATTCGGTTTTGTTTTGTTGGGTTTTACTATCTTTAAAGTAAAAAAAAAAAAAAAGAAGAAGAAGAAGAGATCCCATGCTCTGTTTGCTTTCATCTTTTCCTTTTTAAAACTCCTCTGGGAATTCTCACGCTACTAAATATGGTGAAACCCAGCAGAACTCCATACTGGGGGTTAGGGATGAAGCATCATTTGTGAGGGGTCACCACTCTGAACAGTGTGACATCCTTCTGCCATAAGTACATAAACAATATCACAAAGCATAAAAAAGAAATGCTCATTCTTACGGTTAATACATAGTGGTCAACTTGAGAAGCTTAGAAGTTTAACAGAGAGACTCAGCAGGGAGCCAGGGTTCTTACTTTGTAAATATCCTCTTCCTGTACAAAGGAGGGTAAGGACATTTTGTGAGTGTTACGCCCACCCTGAAGGTTTGGAGGGGGGTGGCCTGTGTACAATTTAAAGGTAGAGAAGAGGCTTGTTTGCTCTCTTTTTGCTCTGGCTGCTGCCTTGAAGTGTTACCACAGTGCCATGCCACCCTGCCTTGGAGCCAGCTGATTATGGACTGAAATCTCCAGAAACTGTAAGCTAAATAAACCTTTTCTTCCCTAATTTTGGGTGTCAGATATTAGTCTCAGCAATGAAAAAAGCAACCAAGACACTCATTTAAATTCTGAAATGACATTTATATATACTGCCTACCTCTGGAATTTCTAGGCCAGCAATCCTCATAATGCTATTTATTATCCAAGGTATATTTTTAAAATGTCCTTTATTTTTCTAATGGGCCAACATACTGATAAATACTTCACACAAAGGCCATCTTACTATAGGTAGGTATGTAGGTAGATTCATAGCTAAGTATATTTTTGTGCTATGCTAAGTACTGTATTTTGCAATCCAGATCATTGAATCAATGTTTTGACAGATATACTTTATTTTTCATTTAGGTCATAAATCTGATCCAGGCAACGGATGGTCAGAAATACAAACACCACAGTTACTCTTACTGTGAAAATCCAATTTTAATGATAGAAACAACTTTCTTCTTCATGAAAGGACTGGATCAGCATAACTTCCATATGTACAACTCAGGATGGCTCTACCAATACTTCAGAGAGAATGTCTTAAATCTTTTGAACCTACGTAAGTCCCTAAATCGTAAAGTTCATGGGAAAACTGGTGAGGATCAAAAGCAGAACAGTAAAAACGGTTAAGTCATTTGAGAGATTGTTAAATTGGTTTGGTATGTTTAACCTGAAAAGGAGAAACTAGGAAATAGACCTGTAAATGCTCTTGAGCTAATCAGTGGTTGGTTTAAGAAGGAAAGTAGGAAAAGGGAAGGAAGGAACGGAGAAAGAGAAGGAGGGGAAAAGGTATGAATGTTTCTCTTTTGAGTTTAATGACTCTTGGATTTACTGTAACCTTTCATCTTTCTGACTTCCTTTGTTTTATGCCCTTGTTTTTGACTGCATTCTTTGAGAGGAGCCATTTCGAATACACCCATGAGACAGACCCCGTTTGCTTTCTCGTGCATAGACTCTCATTCCATCATTGTGATCCATAACCTGCCCACCACTGGAAGCCAGGCATTTCTAGCTCTGTGCTCTTTCCTGTCAACCTGAAACAGCAAATCAACAAAGCTTAGTTTTAACTAAGGCAACATTTGCTTGTTTTCTCCCTAACCCTAGCTTTAGTGTTCTCAGTTCTGATGGAGGATGCTCAAGTCCCTATTAAAGTCTGTTAGTTTTAAATTCTAATAATTCAATTCTGAAGGTCAGGAAGAGAAAGTACTGATCACTAAATCTCCTATTTCCAGTCATTACATGCATAGGAAGCAGGTATTTGGCATTTGTTTCAGGTTTTTGATTGTGTTCCAAAAAGAGCGGATGCCTTCTTAAAATGAATGTCTTGCTTAAGCCTGGGGAGAATCTGATTGAATCATAGCAGTTACTACACATGCACATTTCCAAAGTTTTGTTACCGTCATTTATTAATATGCTGCAGAGTCAAGTTTATAACTGAGTTCACAGCAGTTTTCTTCTACAAAGCAATTATGACCACGTTTATTATTAAATATTCATTCTCTAGCTGGAACCAGAATAGCCACCCAATGTAAATTATTCAAAATGGATCATTTCTCTGCCACCAAATAAAAGGGAGGGCCTGTCTTGTGCTGCTTTGTTAGAGGAATCTATTCATTAGGGCTGCTGCCGCGGATATGGGAGGTTCACCTAGGACCATGTAGCACCTTGCCTGAGAGGGAGGGATGTGGGTACCTGCGCAACACTACTCCACCATCTTAAATTTGTGACTCTGGTGTCTTCTTTTGTAATAATAAGAGAAAAGTGGCTTATTTTGAACAATTTCAATGAATGTGCTAATGAAAGTCAATTCTTGCTTGAAGAAGTCCTGTAATAAATAAGAACGACACTATTGGTGAGAAAACAAATGTACAAAAAACCAAAAACCAACTCTCATTTCTTGACTCAAACTCAGTTTCCCTAAATGAAACACTTTTTACCTAAGTGACCATAAAGAAGAGCAAGCTGCTCAATGTTTCCAGCATTACATACACTTTCTAAAGTGATTTAAAATTTTTTTTAATCGTTCCACTGAAGTTCCTGATTAGAGGCACTGGCAATTGGGGAATTAATGTACCAAAAGTTTGGCCTAGTAAATCAGAACAACTCTGTAACTAACTTTCTACCAAGAAGACAAACTGCATGAGCAGGAAATATGACATCACACAAAGGAATAAATGTTTCTCTAGAAAAACAAGTGTTTTCCTCTCATGGAGAAAGGGGAGCCCACAAGACCCTGTACTCAGGTAGAGTAAGATCCCATGTTCTTTCCCACTATTTAGCTGAAGAGACCACAATGCCTCCTAAAAAGCAAAAATTAAAGAGGTTAATAGATAAATATTATACGTTATTATGAATTCTACTGCTGTAATAAAGGTCGCTATTTTTACTTTCCAGGGAATTTTTACCTTTGAGCTTAGTGGATATATGCTGAACATAGAATAATTAAAATAATAAATAAATAATGGTTTATCTTTTTCCTTTCAAGGAAAAAAGACACAGGTTTATCTTAATTTATTAGTGATATCATTCTTCAGATTAAAAATTAGATTCTTAAATACATTTATTGTATGAAATTTACTTTTAAAAATCAAATCTTTTTGCTTTTTGGATAATATTTATGAGGAAAATCAGCACACACACTACACATCTACATTTCAAAAATAACTGTAATCTCAAATGTAAATTTTTATGGGCAAATAAAGATTTTTTAAATAACCAAAACTAAACAAATATACAAATAAAAGATAGTTATCAAAGGGTAACATTAATACTCCATCATCCATTATAAACTTCAAACACTTCTATAGGACATAAAGAAAGGACCTGTTATTATTATAGCTTTCCTGCATAATACAGTTTTTTAAAAGTGTAAATCCTCAGGTTAGAAGACACTATCAGAATTATGAGTAAATTAATTTCTGTCAAGTTAAAGACCTAAAAGAGTTGAAGAAGAGCTGGGAATTTGGCTCAGTGGCCTAAGTGCCTGCCTGGCAAGCGCGAGGTCATGAGTTCAATCCCTGGTGCTGCAAAAACAAACGAAAAAAAAAGAGTTGAAGGAAAGAGATCTCAAATGAACTGAGGAGAAAGCAGAAATGATAACTGAAAGGTCGTTTACTGATTCTGTCAGTGAAATGAACATAAAGTAAAATGGGCAATGTCATAAAGGAGAGTGGGGATTGTGGTCGTGGGAAAAGTGAACATGAACCAAGCAGTTAATTTCATTGCAATCATGTGGCACCCTTGTCCATGGGTACTTACAGTCTAATAAGGAAAATGACAAGAAAAACAAAGCTTTAAAAACAGTGAGATAGGACCAGGGATATAGCTTAGTGGCACAGTGTCCACCTGGCAAGTACAAGGTCCTGAGTTTGATTCCAGGTACCAAAAAACCCAAACCAAACCAAAACAAAACAAAACAAAAAATCCAGTGAGATAATTCTAGAGTGTTAGAGAGAGGGGGGAGATACAGCATCCTCCTTGGAGACTGGACAGGAATGCTAACATTTGGTTGTTATACAAGGAGAGTAAGAACTGCCTGGAAAGATTGATAGAAAACAGGGAGATAGATCTTTTATAAGTGGGAAGGTAACCAAGAGATGGGGGAGGGGAAGGGCACATAAAAAGATTTAAGATGCATCATGTACCAACTACCTCAATGAATGTAATCATTATATGCCACAAACATAAACCAAAATAATAATAATGATAATGAAAATAGGTAAGTGGGATATAGAGACAGGGGAATGGAAATGAGTGGGGAGGGGAAGAGGAATAAAAAAGAAATCGAGCTATGTGAAGTACATGTACTCACTCCTTAAGATGAACGTAAATATCATGTGCTGCAAACATGTACAAATAAAAGAACTCTAAAATAAAAAACAATTCTACAAAAAGGAAAAAGAATATGTCTTCTAATAGAAACTGCTTAAAGAAAAGTGAACACAGGGGATCACTGGGTAAGAGGAAGAAGAAACAAACACAGAAAAGCACAGGAGAGAGTATATGATAGGAAAGAAGGGGGAAGACTATACAGAAAATCTATAATTTTAGCCCTGGTAATATTTTTATTTTCTCTTTGTTTTCTTTCTCTACTCCATGGTTTAACTATCTCTGGTTGTTTCCGTGTTGGGATAAAGAGCCATCTTATCCACCTCCCACAATCTGTATACTTATTTAAAAATATTAAAGTCCTCAGGGGCTGAGACCAGTGGTAGAGAACATGTTTAATATGTGGGAGGCCCTGGGTTTGATCCCCAGCACTGAACAACAGCAACAAGTTTTAGTTTTCCCTTTCGCTAAATATCAATGAAGTTTTCCATGAAGATTCCTTCACAAAGCACATGGATCCTGCCTCTGATCTCATTCCTCTTTCCATCTCCTCACCAGGTGACTTGCTTCCTGGGAGCAGAGATGAGCTCACATTCTCTTCTGTATGATCCACAAACACTGTTGGTGGGCATACTGACAGTGACAGGGCGATGTGGTGCAGACATTATGAGAAACAGGGCTACATGTAAATACCTGTGTGCCTTTGAGCAAGTTACCTAAATTTCCCAAGCTTCCTTGTTCTCCTCTATAAAATGGGCAATTAAGTCCTATTTCATTATAATTGCTATACAGAGAAAATAAAAGTGGTATAATATTGGCATTTTTAGCAGCAAATGCATACTGACTGAATCTGTGGATGTAGATGTTAGGCAAGTGTGAATGACTTACAAAATCCAATCTATAGTTATTATTACAAATGGAACTCTTTCTATATCATGATTAGGTATAGAAAGAGTTCCATTTGTAATAACAGAAAATACTTTTTTTGTTTCTCCCTCAACTGCGTCAAAGTCAGGATGGAGGGACAAATCTACTGGATTGCACGGCCAGTCCTGCCCACAAAGGCCAGAGCCTGGCAGATGTTTTCCTCTCCTCATTTCTGCCCGAGGAGGAAAACACTCAATGAGGTCCACAGTGCAGGGCCTGAGATTCCGAGGCAGGTGCAGTTGATAGCAATTATTTACGTGGAATACCTTTAAAATCGCCTTTATTTGAATTTCCCAAAAATCAACAATGTTCTGATGACTTTTAAAAATGCAATGCCAAAACAACCAAATCTTACCGAGGGAAATGGTCTTTAGGATGAATCTTGGGTTCTCTGTATAATATGTATCAACTGAATTAAAGTTAATAAAGTATATTAGAAAATGAAGCCTAAGATTTAGTTTTATGTAGGGCTTATAAAGTACTCCTTTTTTTGATCACACATAGACATATTTTATTGTTTATTTTATCCCATTTTCTTTTTATGCAGATCATGGCTACAGTCATATTGGGTGATGATGGGATACTTATCCAATGTCTCACATCTAATGCTCAGTTTAAAACGCACCTTTTGGCTGGGTGTACTAGTCCTGTAGCATTTCTTTTATCTTATGTAACTACCTTAATACATATCAATATTTTCTCCATTCCTTTATGCTCTGAATAATTACACCATTAATATATCTGATGGTGGCAGTGAGCTGGAGCAGCTGGGTATTTCTATGGTTTGAATGTTCCTACCAAAACTCGTACTGCAATTTCATTCTCACTGCAAGGTATTAAGAGGTGGGACCAGGTGGAACCTTTAAGAGAGGTTAAGGTATAAATTCTCTGCTCTTATGAAAGGATTCATTCATTCATGGATTAATGCGTTATCTTGAGAATAGATGTGTTATAAAAGCCAGTGTGGTGATCACTTGTGTGCTCCTCTCACCACGTGATGTCCTGAACTATCTGGGACTCTGTAGAGTCTTCAACAGCAAGAAGCCCTTACCAGATATGGCCCCTAAGACTTGGACCTTAGATGCTCCAGAACCTTGAGCTGAATAAACTTGTATTTATAAATTACTTGATCTAAGATATTTCATTATAGCAACAGAAAATTGACTAAGAAAACATGCATCTTAAAATGTGAATTAAAATTCATTTCCTTCCCACAATCTGGTTTCTTTAGGACCAACCTAATTCATCTGGGGCTGGGAATAGAGCATTTCATTCTAGAACATCTCTCTGTGGGCTTTTCAATAATGTTGAATTCTTCACTGAAAAAATCAGTTCCTCATTCTTCATAACATATCTGCTAAACTCAGGAATTAACACCTGATTTATTCAGGCTAGGTTTACATAACCTTCTCTTTTATTCAAATGAAAAGATTACCAAAATTCTCCAAGCTCTGTGGGAATGGACTACAGGGAATAAAGACAGTCTAAATCTGATAGAGTTTGTAAAACAGTATTACTACTTCCCGCCCCCTTTCCCTTCCAAATTCCATAAACATTAATATGTAATAAATATTCAAATAATGTAACAATAATAAAGCATTAGAAACAAAACTAAAACCAAAAACAATAGTCAAGTAAAGATGGGTGATGATCGAGTCTCCTTTTATTATTTGAAAACCAATGGCCAATGAAGACCCTCAAGTTTCCTTCTTGATATATAATCTGTTATTATAGCTTTAGCCTCACATAAATAATCAGTCAAATAATATTTTATGAAACACAGGTGCCAAGTTTAAAAGAGAAAAATTAGAATACATAACTGGATGTGTTGGTTCCATTATCCTTGATGTTAATCTGTGCAAAGTTATAGTGGTAGATTTTCAGTGTACCCATTCTAAATCATCATAAAATTGATTATAAAATATAGTCTCTACTAAACACACTCTTGTACCTTCTCGATTAACAAGGAAAGTAACAGAAGCGAAAGGTACAATTTCTCCTAAAATGACTGATTTTGAATTTACTCAAGTTTTTCTAAAACAGATGAGACACTGAAGAATTTAGTAGGAAAAACCTCACCATTATTGTCGTCCCTTTTACAGAGGGGTGATCTTGACTTGCAAACATCATCTAATATTAAAGCTTTATGTTAACATATTCTGCAGCTAAAAGATCATGTTTACTTTCAAGATGCATTCATAAATACCTATTTTTTTCATGAATGTATAAACAGATGGGATAATTACCATGGCAACCAAAAACATCAGGTCAAATACTTGGCTGGCAAATATCTTAGTGATATTTCAAATACTATTTTTTTTTTTTTACATAGCTGAGATAAACAGGCAGGAGAGTATTCTGTAGAAGAAAACAAATTCCAAAGCCTGGAAATGGTTTAATAATGACTTCCTAATGTGTTTTTACAATTCTAAGATCCATTAAATACCAGAAGCCAGAACAAAACACAGTGAATGTTACACAAACCTTGCTACGCCTCCAGAAACAATAATGAAACCAAAACCAGTAGGGAAAAGAAAATCTTAAATTGCAAGCACTAAAAAAAATCAAATCATTTCCTAAGAGAAATAAGCCCATTAATAATTTGCTCAGATAAAAGCCAGAGCAACAAGAAGAATGTGTAATAGAGGTAGGTCACTATCTTGAAAAGAAACCCAATCTTTGGGAAAATGTCTTGAATTTTCAAACATTCAGACTAAATTTATTGTGTTATATTTTAATGTGAAATAAAATTTCTCTGGGAATATCACTACAGAAGAGTAAAATTAATTGTGATTATAGGCTCAGTCAAATGGCTTTCAAAATAAAACAAGATCACTCACAACACACCAATATAGGGCATATTCTGTATAGATCAGTCTTCAGGAACAGATAATACAGATTTCAAAAACATCACTGAGATGGCAAGTACAGAAGCTTAGGACATATGTTTGATCTGAAAAGTACATTTTTAGATGCTTATATAGATTCGCCAACCAAAATCTAAATTAAGGGATATTTAAAATTACATGAGGAAAATGAATTTTACACAATTATATTAATTGACTTCTTGACTGTTGAATCCTTCAACCCCACTGTTCAGGCCATTAGCATCCCATTCTTTAGAGATACCTGGCCTCAAGGGTTGTCCAAAGTATGCATGCTTTCTGTGCTCATATTCTCCTATGCCCATGTTCTCTCTCTCAACATCAATATGCATACAGAGTTAGAAGAGGAACCTGAAGACCAAATTGTTCTGGACCAAAATGTAAAAAAGCAGGCCTGATCACAGGATCACAAATGATGCTGAGAAATATTACCCTCATGGGCAAGAAAGTTTCTCCACTTTAGAGCACTTATCTAAGAACCCATAATAACTTACCTCAGAAAGTGCTTCATTGTGCCTTGTTGACTGCAGATATTATGCAAACTGTCCTCAGGTAATTGATTCTAAATTTGCCTTTGTCAAAGCAATTGTAGGCTGTGGGAAAAAATTAGATATATAATTAGATATAATAAGGTGACTGGACATCCCACACCAAATATTTCTCCTTACTGAGGCAAGCAAACAATTGGCTACACACCCAAAACACCATCAATGGAACAGGACAAATTACCTCAATAGAGGTGACAGCTACAGCCTTCCACTTTATAGACATACAATTTGCCTGCCACTTTAAGTCACTTGCTGGAGAAAGTATTAGTTCATGAGCTCCAATAGTAAGCTTCTTTTTCTATTTTGGGTACTATTACTGTATAGTATTTGTAAGAAAAATAAGAGTGAAGAGTAGAGACATTCAGTGGTCTTAAACTTGTTAGCCTAACACTTCCAAAATTATAACTCAAAAAGAACTAGAAATCTGCTCAATATCTCTAGCTATTAGAGAAATGCAAAATTAAAAAAACACTGAGATCCCATCTTACTCCAGAAAGCACAGCCAATAGCAAGAAATCAAATAATAACAAGTGCTGGAAAGGCTTTGGAGAAAAATGAACCCTTCTATATTGTTGGTGGAAATGTAAACTAGTACAACCATTATGGAAATTAGTATAAAGATTCCCCAAAAAACTAAAAATAGAAATTTCATTTGACCCAGCTATTCCTGAAAGAGTTAAAGTCACTATGTTACACAGACACATGCATAGCCATGTTTATAGCAGCACAATTTATAATAGCTAAATCTTGGAAACAGCCTGTATTTCCATCAAAAGATGAAGAAAATGTAATATTTATGCACAATAGAGTACTACTCTGCCATAAAGATCAACTTGAGTCATTTGCAGAAAATAGATGTATCTTGAGACAATAATGTTATGAGAAATAAATCATACATACAAACTTAAATATTACATGGGTTCTCTTATATGAGAAACCCAAATTATAAATACAGAGCAAAATGAAAGAGATAACAGGAAGTAGGGAGCTAGATCTTTCTCAAAGGGGAAGGGGATCAAGTAATGGAAGGAGAGGGAATGGAGGGGAAGCAAAGGGAATGAAAAAAAGGAATTGAGATGTGTTATTTACAGCTACCAACTGCACACAAGGAATGTAAGCATTATGTACTGCACATATGTAGTAAACTTTTTTTTTTTTTTTTGGTACCAGGGATCTAACTCATGACCTTGTGCTTGCCAGTCGGGCACTTATACCACTGAGCTAAATCCCTGGCCTGTAAAATTTTTTTAAAGATTAAAAAAGCACTAGGGCCAAGGATATAGCTCAGCAGCACAGTGCCTGCCCAGCAAGTGCAAGGTCATGAGTTCCATCCATGGTACCAATAAAAAAGAAAGAAAGAAAGAAAGAAAGAACTGGAAACAACTGATCTCATGAAACTAAAATAGAGTCCACACTCCATACTTGAACAAAAACATCACACTGAACCCTATTAATAAATACAGTTAACACATTAATAAAAATAGCTGTTAAAGACCCAGGTACTCCAAACAAATAAGTGACGCTCTAGGTTCCTTTACTTTGAGGGGCGGGTACTGTGACTAGAACAGTGAGATTTTTATAGTTGAACAGCACCTTTCAGTTTACAATTTATTCTCACAAAACCTGTATCAGAGTTTTGATAAGGAGAACACCTGGGGCAGCCTACACAGCATCAGGGTTGGACGAGATGAGATGAGACAGACTAGAGGCAGGAAGAGGTGAGAGAAGTTCCTTCCTGAGAGAAGAGATGATGGAACATGAGCTGCAAGAACAGCACAAGGAACTGAGCATGTGGAAAATGGTGGAATGTAGACACACAACCACCAGCCAGGTAATGACAGCTAATATCACCAGCCACATTGACAGTAGGTGTCTTAGTTACTTTTCTTGTAGCTGAGACAAAATACCCGATACACCCAAAGTTAAAGAAGGGAAGATTTGGCTCATAGTTCATAGAGGTTTCAGTTTACAACTGTCTAGCTCCAAGATAGGGTGATGGCAGAGGGGCATCAGGGAGTAAAAACAGTTCATGGCAGGCAGAAGGCAGAAGACAGCAAGGTGGCAAGCTGCAAGAAACCACAGTGACCCTCTTTCTGCCCCTTATATTCTCTTCAGGCTACCCACCCTTAGGTAGCACTCACACCTAGGGAGGGCCTTCCCATTATCCACTCCCAGAACTATGCCAAACCAGTCAGTGGACTAATTTGGTAATCTCACACCCTTGATCCCAGCATCACACACTTGAGATCTAGTCATCTCTGAAAAGCCACCTATGACTACATGAGGCTTTGAGGGGCATCTAGATACATCTAGACATCTAGATATAAGCCATAACAACTTATAATTATGATATGATATGATATATGATAAAATGGTGCTTTATCTCTGTGATCTTCCTCTCCCAAACCAAGAAATTCAGCTTAATCCTGAGAAAACAGGCACACACCAGTTGGTGGGCATTCCACAAACTATCTAGCTATTAATTCTCAACACTCACAATCACTAAAAAACAAAAAGAAACAAAGAAAGTTTGAGAAACTTTCAAATCTAAGAAGTATGTACATAAGGAGATATGATCACTAAATGTATTGTAGTATTCTAGATCAGATCCCGGAATAGAAAAAGAGCGTAAGACAAAAATTATGGAAATCTGAATAAAATGTGGACTTTGGCTAATAGTAAGGATCAGTAATTCCGAAATCATATGCAAGGATCAGAAAACATATGCAAAGTTCTTGGAGGAAAAGAAATCACAATGTATAGTGAAGAAAATGTTCAATATGATTTACTGTGGTATTTAGTGAGAGGAACATTTAGGAATTACTAAATAAGTAACATATACTTTTTTATTATGATAATTCTTTGTCATTAAGGAAAGATTAAATTAGAATTCTCATATCACTGAGGTACTGAAGAATGGATTACATTTTAAGATTTTATCAGAATTTACAAAATTACCTTTAAATAGCTCATTTCAATGAACTAGAAATTGGTTTACTTGAAAAATCTCATTTTGTAGTGATGTGGGATAAGTGAAATAGCACAATACTAAAGCTTTCATTATATAGTAGCTCCTGAATTTATTCATTGAAAGAAACATCTCAAGTGTTCATGTGTCCAGCTTTGTGCTAAGTAATGCAACATGGTTTAAGACTATGAGAAAACATTTGGCACATGCGGCAGGCAGTGCGTGGCGGTGATGAGCGTAAGTTTTGGAGAGAGTTTAATCTCGCTTCTGTCATTAGCCAACTGGTAGCCTTGACAAGCTGCTTAACTTCTTAAGGGTGAAAAAAGGAGAGTAATAACTACCTTGTAAGGTAGTTCCAAGGCTTAAATGAGCCAAAGCACATAAAGTTCTCAGCACACACCTTCCATACTGTCCCAGGTACGTAATGGGCACTCAGTGAGTGGGTACTTACTGGCATTTTGTCATTCTTATTATATCTTTCTCTGAAGTAAAAATCATCTTGTCAAAAATCACTTAGGAAACTACTAAAATACACTTTGGCAAGTTGATGTGACCTGAACTGGGACAACCACAGTGGTGAGAAAGAGAAGGGAAGAGAGGTGAAGAATATTTAGGTGACATCAACTGAGCTTCCGGATTGGATGGCAAAAGTGAAGGGAAGGAAAACATCCACTAGTTTAAACAGGAAACAGAGATAACAATTAGATCTAATTTATCTGTCCCCCAATGGGGAAATACCAAAAATGGCTTCCATGGTAGAAGAAAGCCTGTGCGAATGCTATTTAAAAGTTATTTAAATCTGTGCTCCTTAGGAACTTATTACATAATTTGCTAAATGTTTCGTATGGAAAAACAAAAAAATTGCAAAAAAAATTTTTTTTGCAATAAAAATTACTGCTTATTTATTGTTTTAAAGAAGGTACACTGGGCCAGATGTGGTAGTGCACTCCTGTAATCCCAGCACTCTGGAGGTTGAGGTAGGAGGATCCTTTCGAGTTCCAGAACAGTCTGGGCTACAAAGTGAGCTCAGGGCCAGCCTGACCTGCATAGTGAGATCCTGTCTCAAAAAGACAAGGGCTAGAGATTTAGCTCAGTGGCATAAGAAACCTGCCTGGCAAGCATGAGGTCGTGAATTTGATCCCCAGTACCAAAAAAAAAAAAAAGGCAAACTACTTAATGTCCTATTTTCTGTTAGACCATCTGTGCTATATCACACCTGATGTGTCATATATGATACTCTGAGCCACTACTGCTAAAAAATAATTTTTGAGCTGTTTTTCCATGAATGGTTCCAAGCGAATCTCTTTCTTTGTACCAGTCCACCTTTGTAGCCAAATTAGCATTTCCCAAGGAGCTAGACAGGGACTAAGGATGAGGGGAATCTAAGTTTCTTCTCATCTACACAGTACTCTAACAAGAATGTGGCCACAATAGGCCTTTTGAGTATTTTTATGAACTAATCCATTAACTTGATTAAATGTAAGTTACTTGCCTGGTTTAGATCTGTTTCACTACTTGAAAAACATAGATATTAAATTTTGATTGTTTAACTCAGAAAAAGTACACTACTTTTCTGGTCAGAATTTAATCCCATTTGTTTCACAAGATTCAAGAAAAATACTGAAGTTGCTGTGTGTACTGCCCTTTCCTTATTACTTTCTCTCTAGAGGGATTTTACCCTGGGTGTATAACAGAATTATCTTCTACATTAAAAAAATTTTTTTTTCAAACCAGGTATGGTGGCACAAGCCTACAATCCCAGCACTGGGGAGGCTGAGGCAGGGGGATCATTGCAAATTTGAGACCACCCTGGGGTTACAAAGTGAGCTCAAGGCCAGCCTGAATTGCATAGTGAGACCTGTCTCAAAAAGACAAAAAAGATAAATAAATAAAATAAAAAATAAAAATTTCAGTAGTAGTGACTGAATCCAGGACCTTTACTGAACTACATCTCTAGCCACTTTGAAAGAAAATTATTTTGAGACGGTCTTGCTAAATTGCTGGAATGACAATGCTCTTTCCTCAGCCTCCCAGAGTGATGAAAATACAGGCATGTACCACAGTGCCTGACTTATTTTCTATATTTCAAATCTGTATATTGTCATAAAATGGTACTTCATGTTTCTTTCCTGGGGTGCACACATGCACTGGCACAAACGTCTGGCACACTGAGTGCTCAATATACATTTGTCAAAATGAATGTTACACCCTTTTAAAGCAATACACTTCTTTAACAGAATCAATCAACAGTAGTACTAATAAAATAACCCAAACAAACAAACGAAAAATTGGAAGAAAAAATATCTACGGATCTTATTTTAACCAAAATAAAAATAATACAATTATAATCCTGGGTTTCCCTTACCCTATCAGTGTAGTATAGTAATTTCGTTCCAAGTGTACTGAGACATTGCCCTAACACAACGAAAGGGAAGGATCAAATGATTGTGCTTGCCAGATCAAACAGCCCTAGAGATCAGCTGACACTTGGATGCTGGGCTGTGGGGTTATCTGCCTCTTTTTTAGTTTTTCCCCCAGCTGGGAGGAAAGGGACAGCCATGAGTGGTCTGCTACTTTTGAAAATTCGTCCTCTCTTCAAACTTCAGGGGGCTTGCCCTGTCTCCTTTGAGCAAGAAACTCCCTGAGGCACTTTGTAAAGCACCATGGCATAACCCTAACTCCTAGAAGTCCACCTATCTATTGAACACTCCAGGAAATAAATTAGAGACTCAACTAGAGGGAATAGAACTCCTTTCTTTAAAATTTTAATCCCTACATGACATGAAAAGAGTTACTTTCTAGAGAATACTTTCAAATTCTAACTGTATCTTTGCAACAAGCAAAGTCCTTGTGGACACATGTTTATACATACATAAAAGTCAGGCCACAAATACTGTGGCATTTGATATTCTGCCTAATATTAAATTATGACAGTTTTGAAAAAGTGCATAGAACACATTTAAAAATAAAATCAAATTTTAAAAATTCAGCCTAAGAGAAGCTGAAGAGAAGAGAGGGAAATGAGAAAAAGAAAAAAGAAAAAAAGAAGCGAGATATCTTGTAGAGGCACAAATTTTCTATGATGAATGTTATCATTATGTATATCTAAAGTGTACCAACAAAATACTAAATAAAAATTAAGCCTTAGCTGAAGGTTTCATGAAAATAAGAGGTAATAAGATTTGCTATCTGCCAGGTAATATTCTGTAAGACTTGACTTGTATTAACTCCCTGAGTATTATCCATTTTATGAAATCTGGACATTCTTATTGAGTAACTCTTACTCACAGGAACTAAATACCTAGTCTAATACATAATATGTATTTATGGCCCTCCTGGAATGTAATGAGATCATAATGGCAATATCCCTTACTCAGTCACTCAATCAGCCAGAGAGTCAGTCAGGTAGAGATGCAGGAATCTAGCAGAAGCAGATATAAGCTTGCCTTTTATCTAGTCACCTTTCAGCAATGGCTATGTCTAGGCGAAGTAGGTAAACTGGAAGAGAAAGGCAACTATTCAGGTAAAGGTCAAAATAAAACAAGCAGGTACCTGAAGCCAATGAAGTTTTAAAGTGTGATTAATTTGGTTCACAGCTCCCATTAATTCATTATTTTCTACACGTACGCAAGCCTGTGACGATTTTCAATAAACTAGAAAAAGTTTCCCCAAAAAAGCAGGACGCACATCTGTGTGGGAACAGCAGGCCAGGGAACAGATGGTATGTGGATAAGAAGTAGTTGGTAAGAGCCACCTGCCTAAGGGGTTGGGCTCTGAATGACCCAGACCACATGCAACAAAAGGGTGTCAGTCACGAATCTCAATCTAGCATCAGATTCACATGGGATGGGTAAGCAAGTCTGAATTAGCAAATTCAGATAATGACGATGTTTTCTTCTCAGTTCAATCTCATTAAGTCCTAGAAGCACTGTGCCTTTGTAAGGAAAACATGGACGGATAGTTGAGAGACTCACGGTCTTCAAAGGATATACTGTAGTGCAATAACACTATCAAAGGAAACAAGAGAAAGAGGGGAAGGAACAGGTAAGGAAAAGAAGGGAAGAATTTTCTAAGGTTATAAGCATTTGAAACACATATAAAATGTAATTTTTAACTTCATACTGGTATGGATATGAACAGAGAAAGCAAGAAATCTGAAAAATTACCATCCCAGAGAAATGAAAATCTTTCAAAGTGTTCATTTACAGTTCACACGCTCTACTCAGTATATCGTACTAGAGGTATAATGCATGAGGATTATGATCTCCCTGAAGACACATTCCAGAACCTTCCTCTTCTTCTTTAGTAATTATCTTGAAAAGATGGTCTGCTGACAGGTACTAAAATGTCAACTAAGGTTTTTCCCTTCTTTGGAAATAAAATATTCATCCAGTGTTTATGATTTATAGCAATGGAAGCCCATGTCAGTTGCAGAAATCAGGGCTGCTTGTAAATGTATTGATCATCTGCTTCAAAAGTACAGTAGTTTTCTGACTTTTCTGTGGTCACCTACATCCACGCACAGTTTTCATGGAGGCAGCAAAGGGTGGGAAGAGCAAGGTTGTGAAATTTGTCTCTGATCTACAAAAGAATAAGGAAATTTAAATATTTCATTAGGTATAAAAATAATTTTGTATGCTTCCAATTGCATTATTTTATTTTTAAAAACTGAACTTCTAAAAATTTTTTAAGTCATAATAGTTGGACATGGTGATGCATCCTTGTAATCCGAGCACTCAGGAGGCTGAGGTGGGAGGATTGCTGTGAGTTCAGGACCAGCCTGGACTACATAGTGAGTTCAAGGCCAGCCTAAACTGCATAGTGAGAGTCTGTCTTTAAAAAAAAAAAAAAAGTCACAATAAAAGAATGGAAACCTTAACATTTGCATAAAAATTAAATGGACAACAATTTTGTCACTGTCACCTGATGCTTTTTGCAAAATTTTTGTGTTCATATAATCAGAACATGGTAAAGGCATTCATCTAAAAACATTTGACAGAGAAGTTCACAACTTGGAGGTAAGCAGGGTTCCCTTACAGATCTGCTAACCCTGACTACATAGAAGCAGTAATAGCATCCAGTTTCTGAGGAGACCATTAAATGGGGCTTCTGCAACAACACCTACTACAAACATGAAGTAGTTTTTCAACTCACTTTAGAGTCATAATAATATACAGCTTGATAGAAGTTTGCTGAGATACTTACAGTGCCAAAATGAACACTGAAAATTTATTTAATCAAAAACAATGATATTGAATTGAAGAAGTAAAAATGAATGTGTACAAGGGAGAGAAGGTAATTATGACAGGCAAATATTCAGTTCTGTTGAAGAAAATCAGCAGATCTGATACTCTTAAAATACTGAGAAATAACAGTCAGAATAAATGGTTATTTACAAGTAAGGTGGAATACACATGAAGAAACAGTTAATGCAAACTAAATTGGTATCCCTGAGAATACGCTGGAGTAGGGCATGAAGACTTCTGTTTTTTTCTATTGTAAATCTTGTAGTTCTATGATGTTTTAAATGATGTGAAAGTGTCACTTTGATATGTGCAAAAGCTTAAATTAAAGAAGGAGGAGGAGGAAGAAGAAGAGAAGAAGAAGGCCCCAGGTGGTGTACTTCCAGCTCATGCAGGAGCACTAGTCACCTCTTGAGATCTCATAACATTAAATAATGTTTATTATTGCTCATAATAAAAAATTAAATAAATGCAGTAAAGTTAAGCTGTGCTTTTAAAATGGAAAATGAAGAAACTGAAGGAATTAGAGCATTGTCTGCAACAAGTATTTGAAAAACCCAAGCCACTTCTAGAACTATATCCAACCAGGCCACATACTGTAGGCCTCTGCTGGGTTTCACATAGGTAAGGTGAGAAGAAATATTTAGTAAGAATGTGGAAGAGTTTGAGTTAACAAATGTTGGCATGATTCAGTGTAATATATGCTCATTAGCTACCAGAATGTTAAAGTAATTTGATACAGTAATTATGAAACTTCCTTTTGGTACTAAAACTAATAAAGGGACAGAGATGGTTTTACTGGCGAATACACTGAAAATGGCAAGAATATTCTTAACAAAATTCTTAATGAGAGTACATATTCAAAAGAAGTCCACAGAATGAAAAATCAAGATATACATTTATACAGAAATTTGGTATCATCTTTCAGTATCATACAAATTTTATAAAAAGAAATTAGTAGACACTGAAGTGGACTTAATTCAGCTTTCTTTTTAAAAACCTCCAAAGACAAATGAAGCTTAAAACCTAATTAAAGTCAATGAAAATTTTGTTTACTAAAAAAGTACCACACAAATTATAAGTACTTTCTCCAGGTGTTTAATGATGAATGATATTGTGATCATGTATTTTTAAAAACTCTTAGAGACACACACAGAAATAGTTACAAATGAAATGTTGCAGTACCTAGGATTTGCTTCAAAATAAAATGGGTGAGGGCCAGGGATCTAGCTCAGTGGCCTAAGCACCTGCCTGGCAAGTGCAAGGTTGTGAGTTCAATCCCCGGTGCCAATAAATAAATAAATAAATAAATAAATAAATAAATAAGTAAATAAATAAAATAAAATAAAATGGGTGGCCAGAGGGTAAGATTAGAGATTAAATTGTCATTAGTTCACAATTTTTGAGTATTGGTATCCACTATACTATTCTCTCTACTTTTGAATACAGATGGAAAAGCTTCCAAATAAAAAGTTAACGAAAAAGGCATTATCTACAAAATTGAAAATCGTTGCAAAGATGTTAGCATTTTTTTAAAACAACCAAGCAAAGCTATAATGATTAACACCTAAATCTGTTTATAACAAAAGCTGGAAGTAAATCTATTACTTTTTAATAGCTTTAGCAGACTTTGAAACAACAATAAAAGGGAATTTGATGCTCCACTCATGTCATTTTCACGATAACTTAGTTCTCTTAGGGTCTCTGAAGCCTCCAGGATACAGTTCCCAGTATGCTGTTAAGCACAGTCATTACTGAAATGACAATGAGTTTGTTATTTAGTGGTACAAAATATAAGTGTCCTGCACATCAAAGACATCTTTAGAGTCAATGAAATATAATAGGTGGATTGAGCAGAAAAAAACAGCAACTGAAACACAACACTCTAACAATGCTTCCTAATTTTATAATTGTTAAAATGAAAGGAAAAATTTGCCCCTTGGAATTGAAGAATGACAATATTTTCCTGAAAAATATCCTTTCTTATCCCAACCCTTCATCTTACTAATCTTATCCCTACCTCCTCTTTATTCCCATGTCACTACTTTGAAAATACCAGCTTTGTATCTCTCTCTCTTTCTGTCCAATACAAAGAAAGGCGCCGTGTTTTATAAATGTTCACAGAACGAAAAAATATTTCCTTTTTTCCCTTTTAGAGTACTGTGTGCTCAGTAGGTACCACTGGCTAATATACTTCTGTAAACAGGAACTTCAATCCTGTACTAGCTAGAGTTTATTATTGTAAGAAACAGAAACTAGCTCTGCCTCTTGATGCAGGAAAGGAATTTGTTCAGAAGATAAAAATCTCAGAATCTCTACATGGACTAGGGAAGTAGGTTTGGAGGCTATTTAGCCAAAAATAATGCTTAAAATGATGACAGAACCAACTAGTAAAGACATCTCTACTGCCATCACCAGGTATCAACTAGTACTGACTCCATTTACCCTCCAGTCTTGCTCAAAAGACATTAGTGACTAGCACACTGAGACAGAGTTTGGGTCAGAGGCCCAGACAGGTTTATGGTACGGAAGTGACAGGAAAAGGAAGCATCTGGCACTTTTAGCTCCTAGGATGGGGAGTAGACTCTACCTCATAATGCAGGAGGGCTCCTGGGGTGGTTAATTTTACGTGTCAAGTTGAGTGGCCACAGACAGCCCCAATTAGACTTTATTCTGGAAGAGTCTGTTAGGGTTTTTCTGTTCAAGTTTAGGACTGGAACCAGTGGGCTCACATCCCTAGTGTGATGGCATCATTCAATCTGTTGTGAGCCTGAACAGAAAAAGAGGGAGGAAGGAAGAATGAGCCCTTTCCTGTAGGCTGGGCCATGAGTCTCTTCTTGCCCTTGAACTGAATGTTCAGCACCCATTTTCCCAGGTCTCTAGGTTTGCAGACAGTATGTCATGGAACTTCTCATCTGCTGTACTCAAAGGAGCCAATTCTGCAAAGTAAATCTCTTCATATATCATATAGTATGATATACATGTCATGCATTTAAAAGGAATAACAAGCCAGTGTCAGATGTCAGTGTTTACAACGAGTGACAAGTGTCCACTCTACATCACAAATAACTTTGAAAGTCAAAACATGATGCAGAGCGATGACAGAATACACACAGCATACACTCAGAGTGAACGCAGGCTCACTTGTCATCTCTGATTAGGAGTACTGTGCAATTTTAGAACTCAGACACATGCTTATTTTATGGTTACTCAAAAACAATCATTTGGAACTAAGAATTTCAAATATCATCTTAGATAATTAAAGAAGATCTGGAACTAGCTCTTTAATATAACTTAGTGGTAGTCACAGGGTAGATGTGCTCATTTTAAATTATGATGGATTAACTGCCTAAGGAGTAATTAAGTGGAAAATAATGTCATATGAATCTAAGAAAGGAGATACAATGTTACTAAGCTGAATTAGTCAAAGGCAGATTCATGTGTATGTGCCTGGGAACTCAATGTAAACAGCATGATCAGGTTTAAGAGGTGCTTTTGCAGTCATCAGAGCCAACGTCCTTTTCAGTAAAGGCATGCTCTCTTATTACATCCTTCACAAGTGCTCCACGTACATCACTTTATTTACAGTATGTTATAATTTTCATTTCTGATCTTCTTTGATCTGGCATTTATTCATCTGTGAATCTAATAGATAGCAATAATTTCTACTTTATTTTTAGCTAACAGTCAAGTAAACTAAAATTATTTTTCACAGCCCAGCTTTTGGCAAACTAGGACTTTCCACACACTATTCTTGTCAGATATTGCAGCCTAATATAATCTTAGCTTCAGTTCTTGCTGTAGGTTGAGAGATAATAAGTTTAATCCTGATTGTTATCCAAATTAACTATTTTTTTAGCTTTTCATGATGATCTATGTATGTTTGAATCCCAGATAAAATTGTAGAAATGTTATGGTTCAAGTAAGGAAATCTAAAACAGAACAACAAAAATCACCTTCCTGCTTTTTATTTAACTTTTGTTTTAAAATTGGCTATCACTATGTAGTCCAGATTGGCTTTGGACTCTCAATACTAATTCAATCTCCTGAGTGCTGGATAACTTCAGGTATGTGCCACCACTCCCACTCAGAAATCACATCCTGTGTTGACTTCCACATATATCCAGATCTCATTTCTGCATCTCACCCACAAAAGTTATTCAAGAGCCTGGTTAAGCTGGGCACGGTGATGAGGCTAAAGTAGGAAGACTGCAAGTTCAGACTCAACCTAGGAAACTTCACGACCTAGAGAGACCCTGCTGGAAAATAAAAGTAAAAGGGCTGGGAATGTAGTTCAGTGAGAAATCCTTGGGTTCCATAGTAACAAAACAAAACAGCCTGGTCAATACCTGTCCCAGAAGAATTGTGTACGTGTAAACCTTCTGGGTCTGGCTCTATTCTTAAAATGTAAGGGATTAGTGAGAGAAATATTTGGTACATTACAGAACTCTTTAGAGGTAGTAAAGACTATACTAACTCAATCTATTCATTTTATAAGTCTTGATATTCGTTCATTAGTTTCACATGTTGTACTACATACACCATACACATAGTTCTGTTAGGTATTTTATTCTGTTAGGTATTTTATTTTATTTTATTTATGTATTTATTTATTTTTTGCGGCACCTGGGATAGAACTCGCGACCTTGTGTTTGCCAGGAAGGTGCTTATGCCACTGAGCTAAATCCCCGGCCTTGTCTTTTTGAGACAGGGTCTCACTATGTAGTTCAGACTGGCCTTGAGCTCACTCTGTAGCCCAGGCTGGTCTCCAACTTGCAATGATTCTCCTGTCTCAGCTTCCTGAGTGCTGGGATTACAGGCATGTGCCACCAGGCCCGGTTCTGTTAGGTATTTTAAGAAAGGCTTTCAAAATTATGGCTAATGATATACATAATATGCATTTCAATTACAACACTTTGATAAATATTCAACATTTTAAGAGAAAAGACAATTAAATATCCAACTAAGCAATTATTTAGATTTTTTTGCTAATTCAAATCTATTCTCAGGTCAAAGACTGTGTGAAATTAAAATTTAAGTATTCTACTGGAATACAGACTCTTTGAAAATCTGGCCTTCAAACTCTGAAGGGTAGAATATTCTTATACCTCTTTTAAGGGTAAAAGGATAAAATGTAGTTGGACAGTAAATTCATTCCAAAGATTGGTTAACACTTTAAATATTTATAATGCCAAATGGTGAAGTAAAAAAGATTTATGGAACAGAGTCTATGTCATTGATGATATCTGTTTAAAAAAAAAAAAAACCAATCCCACAAAACAGTCGTAGGATAAATAAATTATTTCATCAAAAATGAAACCTTCAAAACACATGGCATATTTTCACCAACTACTTGCACAAGGAAAAATAGGAAGGAGAGTTATAGTAGCTGAAATAAATTCTTACACCAAGCATTTTAATTAATCATGTCCTAATCTCAATAATTAAAATGGAAACTACGTTTAAAAGCTATGTGAAGAACTATGAATCCACAGTCATTAGCTTGCTCAAGACTGGTTTTTATTTTTTTAAATTTTTTTGGGTGGGGGGCACCGGGGAAAGACTGGTTTTTAAAAGCAGTTTAATGAGCTCTCCTTTGGCATTTATTACAATTATGCTTTGCACCAAAAAATGTAAAAAAAAAAAAAAAGAAGAATCTATAAATTATTTCAATGGCATCTGAAACACACAACTTTTATATGAATTGTCTAATCGTATGAGAATAAAGCTATTTATCTCTTAGAAGCACAGCAACCTTTTAGGTTTATTTTACACACATACAGATTGGGGTTGGCACAATGCCATAATTTTTTAGTATGCATGCCTTCCATTTTATAGCACAGAGACGAATGTAAAATATGATTTGATTTGTCCTTCGTTAAAGTGAGCTAGAAGATTAAAAGTTCCTGCTATGCAAGAACATAATGTCTTCATAGTGCTTAAATTTAGAGTATTTAGTAAGGACTTACAATGTAAATTGAGCACACAGTTCCATTTGAGGCGTTTCCTGCACAATAGTTCACATCAGTTGTCCTTAAAGATCATTGTAGTAAGTCTTGTCTTTAATAAACCATGTTGATATGAAACCTCACTGACAATCAAACCTAAGGTCTAATCGCCTTAAAATTTTTGCAACTTCAATATATTCCTGATTAATTTTTTTCTCATATACTATCAAAATTATTAAGCAGGACATGTTTGGCAGACACCTTAAAGAAGAACAGTATGAACACTTGAAATAGAACTGTTTTAAAGGATAATTAGTAAGAGAGACTAAAACTACTTCATTATACATTTTTGCATGAGATAATTTCAATAATAGGAATTTATTATAAATATGAAATGGAAATTTACACAAATATATGAAGCACTGCTCATTTAACTACTCAAATATATGAAGCAGTTCTGAAGGATGGTCCCTAAGATAACGAGATTTGTTGACAAAACTACAATCTCTAGGATGCTATTCTATCATCAGTTGTTGGAATTTTGCCAAATGGAATATTTAAGAAATGAGTAACTGTTCTCTATACTGACTGAATTGGTTTGATCTTCAACTTCCTTTCTGATCAACAGTGAAAATACTTGCTGGGTCTTTAAAGACACAAACGTATATAGTGCACTACTGTTTTGCAGTTAATTGCATTTAGAATACTTTAGTACTTTCTGATACTACAAGCATATGGTCATTTTCACACAGTTCCTTTTATGTAAAATGTACATTCTTTCTATCATCAGAATCTGCTTCCTTAAAAATAACTCAGCCAAATCAGAAAATCATAGCAATTTAGTCTTTTCCTAAAGTAACAGATTTTCCAAAAGCCAAAATATCTGTTTATTTCAGGAATTTGTGCCAGAAACAACTGAACATTGATCAGTATCTCAAACATCTCATTTAGATATCTACTTTTATATAAAAGTAACGAAACTTTAAAATAATATTTATTTTAGTGTTGTGTGATGATGAAATAATACTGATTCCAGTGTTGTGTGATGATGATTTTTTTATACAAGGTGACCAGGATGGAGGTGGAATAGTGAAGAGTACTCAGGGTATTAGTTAAAAGGTGATGAATTGCTTTTCAAAAAGCAAATGAGATGCAATCATCCAAGTACCATTTGCCAGTCCCGTACTTGTCCCTTTGATCTTCCTCTTCTGTTCCTATCAACTATCTAAAACTTTCCTTTTAGGTTTTTTTTTTCTCACTTCTCTCATTCTCAGGAGGTCACTCTGCCTTCTGAGGCTATCAGATAAAATTCTTCCACTTCCAGCTCCCCTCCATTATCTACAAACCCGTGGCTCTTTATTCTTTTCTCACAGGGTTAAAATCTCACATTTTTATTCAAGGCCAGCCCAGTCAAATTGCTGGACATCTCACTCCCTGACTGGTCCAGCAGAATTCAATGTCTTTCCCAGGCTCCCATGGAATCCCCTCCCCCCACCCCCATAGTCTGGCATTGCACATCTACATCTTACAGTGTAACCCACACACACACTTCTCATCTTCTCACTCTTAGTACCTCCCACAAAGTCTAGCAAGCAAATATAGACTATATTGCATTCAGCTAATATAGACTGAATTGAAGCTACTCACTTTTAAGCATGAGTTATTTTCAATAGCTTAAACCAAACTGAGTTTGTCCCAGATTGCAGAATGGCATATGATTTCTGCTCCACTTTATGTTTTCAACTCCTAAGTGACCCAAAAAGGAGAAATGAAACATTTCCATTAACTAGGACTGCCAAGAAAAAAATACAGGCTGCTCAGTCTTAACTGAATTTCAGATAAACTAGTAATAAAAGGTTAGAAAAATATGCCCCAAATATTGTATAGGACATATTTAAATTAAAAACAATATTCATTATTTATCTGATATTCAAGTTCAACTGGGTAGCCTGCCTTTTTATATGCTAAATCTGGCAACTCTACTAATAACTTTAAAAAACAATTTTAAAGGCTTCAATGAAGCTTCCTTATAACACCTAGAGGTTTGTGTCTGCGCTCTGAAAATTTTCTCAATTAGCCAGATCTTATTCTGTTAATGCAGCTGGGCTTATTTCTGAGCAGCTCAGTAACATGCTTTAGGAAATGCTGCTTATTATATAACATTTGCACTTTGTTAATTTCACAGACTTCCTTTCCAATACCATCTATCAATAATTTTAGTATAACCAGTACTGTCATGCTGGCTCAAAATCACTAGAAAAGCAGATATTCATAGAGTTATTCCTATGCCTGAAGTAAGTCTTGGCTATATGCTTTAATAATTAACAATTTTTGAAACTTTCCCATTTTCAAATAAATCAGCAAGACCCATTAAGGAAAATAAGCAAATCTTTCAGTTGGTATTTCTCTTCTTCATTAACCAAGCACAGCAATGTGCACTATCCTCACTAACAGACTGGAAGAAACAGCCTGGCATGCGGAGGTGGAGCCTATGATGTAACTGCAGTAGGTCTTTGTTGGACGAGCCTTACCTAAATATGAAACATCTGTAAACTCAAGCTCTTTGGCTTCACTATGTATGGGCTGGCAAGAGGGAAGAGAAGCCTTTTCATCGTCCTCTAACGGCTGGCTTGAAATTTTGGTCAACAAATGAATTCTTCATAGATCTCTCAGAAGATTACATACCTGTCTCATCAAAAGGGGGATGGGGCAGACTTTTTCTAAAAAGGCGTACCCTTTTAGAGTACTGACTGCTGTGTATGGGTGCCGATTTACTGATTAACAGTGGTGGTGCCATGGAAGTTACAAACCAAAGTGGAAGAAAGGTGCTTAAGCCTGTTCCAATCCTAAAAGTTTCCTGCAATAATGGGTTGCTCCTCAGTATTCTTGACAGTGATGTCTGGCAGAGAAGGCATTCATTTCTTATTCTAATGAAAGGCATTAAGGAGCGAGAAATACCGCCTAATGGTCAAGGATATAAGCATGTGCCTTTGCAAAAATTTCAACAGGACTGACCTCAGAGAGAACTTCTAGAGAAAGAATGAGTCTGCTGTAACTACCCGTTGTCATAAGAAGATAACTGTTTAAGACATTTATCCTAACATAAGCACACTACCTGCTTTCCATCATATTGGCAGCACTCAAGTTGTCAAGTGACCGACACAACACGCATATACTGCAGAGATGCAGAACAATGCCTGGATGCCTGCCCAAAAATTGGTCTGTCCAAATAGACTCAATTTATGGTACCAGTCTAAAGCTCAAAGAGGTTAGCAATGTCTTTTTCCTATCGGTGGGGGAAAAGGTGAAATTTGGAGAGCTCACGACACTGGTTGGGGCTTCCACCTGCGTGCGCAGAGTAGATAAGGCTGACAAACACATTCATTAAACTTGATCTGAAGCAAGCGAGCCATTGAGGTCGTTTCTGAAATATTCATAAGGCGTGTTACCGGACTCGCCACTTTGAGGTTGAGCAGAAACACTCTGCGTAGGAGAAGTCAGTGCCCACAGTTGGGGGGGGCACTTGGAAAACAGCTCACTCCAACACCACACGTCACTGTTCTGCTTTTAACAGCTCTGTCCTCTGTCACTCCCTATTCTCCCGTTAAATTCTACCTGTCCAGGAAAGAGATGCTCTAAGTACGCAGTTTCCCAGCAGTTGGAAGTGGCGCAGCGCACCAGCCCCTCAGACCACTTTTCCAGGGCTGAAACGCAGAAGCCCCCAAAATCCAGCGCCTTGCACCACCCCAGGGACCAAAGACCAGCGGGTCTCTCGGGACCAGGACCAGCCACTCGTCCCAGCCAGGCCGCCCTTGTCCCCGCTTGCCATTTTGGCCTCTGCTTGGAATCCCCTCCCCGCAGCCCGCGGTCTTCAGTCGCTAGGCGACCTGGTCCCAGGCCGAGAAGCAAACAGCTTCCTGTGCTGACCTGTAGCTCCGCGGGTACTAATTTCACCGGGGTGGGGGGGTGGGTATTGGATGGCGAAGAAGACTGTGGGCCGCGTGACCCCAGAGCTCGGGCACCGACTAAGGGTGCACTTTCATTCATGTCTCTCCTCGGCCCCAACCCTTCGCATTTCTGCTGCGCCCCAGATAGCGCAGCTCGCACGGTGCCTCGCCTTCTCGTCGCCGCCTCTCTCCTCTCCAAGGGCATGCCCCGCTCGCCGCTCGGCTCCCCTGGGGTCGCGCTCACCTGGACTCGGACGGCGGCAGGTCAGCAGCTCCCACCACTCAGCAGGGCGGTCTCCATCTCGCCTTCCCGGGACGCTCGGGCTGCGCGCTCGGCAGCGGCGATCGACGCGGTCGGTCCCCCACGCCTGGCAGGACGGAGGCGGCCGCGCTGCCGCACTGGCTGCGGGCGCGGGAGGGCCGGGGGCGGGGCAGGAATGTGGGTCCCGCGGAGCCCAGCGAGCCGGGGTGCACCCTGGGCGGCGGGCGGCGAGGAGGCGACGCGGAGCGGGCGGGGAGGGCGCGCAGAGGTTTCCCTGGGAGCGCGACGCGGGCGGCGACTGAGCATGCCCAGTCCGGCAGCCCCGGGCGCGGGCGCGGGCGCGGTGCGGGGGGAGTGAGCCCGGCCCGGAGCCGGAGTCTGCGGAAAGGGTTAAATCTGCGGACCTGGCCGCTGCGGGCCAAGGGCGGAGAGTTGGTTGCAGTGGGCCAGTTTAACTGCACCAGGTCGACACCAACCCAAGCCCTCCGAAGGCGCCCACGCTGGAAGATGGTGAGCCAGGGAAGACCTGTCAGTGGGATTCCTTCAGAGTCCAGGGCCAGGTGTGTTCCTCAGCTCTCCCCAGAGAATTTCCAAGAAGTCAGAGTTTGTATTTAGTTGAGCTTCAACCTCGCCATCACACTGAGCTAGAATGACTCACCCCGGCCAGGACACCCAACCCTCACCTAGTTTCCTGAGCCCAGAGACCTCCCGAGCAGCAGCCTCCTCTCCAAGCTCCTGGACTGGCCAGGACAAGTTGTCGAAGAGCCAGCTTTTTAATTAGGTGTATTGAGGGATCTTGTCAACCCTCCCAGGTCAATACCTGCATTTCGACCAGGGTTTCAGAAACAATACCTCAACTCGGGGGTTAATTATAATGGGGTGAATTATAGACGCCGTCGTAGGTGTGAGGCTCTTTAGGGAACGTCCTTTGCCTTCCTTTGCAGGGCAGGCAAGGAAGCTCCCCTGCACACACACCATGCGCGTGCACATTCTCACACATAGAGAAAAAGACAGACAGAGAGACACAAATGGGGTGGGGGGAGACTGACTCGGAGACCTGTGACTTTCTTCCTGTGTGGATTTGGTGTTTGATGAAGAATGTCTTAATAGCTAAACAAAAAAAGCTTCCGATATTAGAGGCAGCATAGGGTCGAGGAAAGGGGTTGGGGTCTGAAGCTGACATTCATTTCAATTTGTTTCTTTCCCGAATAGGTTATTTAGTCATTCTGCACCTCTGTCTCCTCATATAAGGAGCGTGGTAGGGTGGACCTCTTGGCTGTTGTGACAAAGACACAGCCCTGGTAGAAAACACCTGTCACATAATAGGTGTTCATTGAATTAAAAGTTTCTGTGGATTCCACGTCCACTATTGTTCCTATGAAAGGTTGAGTTAGTAATAATCTTTAAATAATGAACCTTTATTGTGTCTCCCTTTCATGTTAAGTGACTTCAAAGTCACAGTGTTTCTGAGCTTTTACCATTATTAAAAACATTAGCTGGACCTGGCGTGGTGGTGCAGGTCTGTAATCCCAGCACTTGGGAGGCTGAGGCAGGAGGATCACCTCAAGTTCCAGCCCTGCCTGGACTACACAGTGAGTTCAAGGCCAGCCTGAACTACATAATAAGACCCTGTCTCAGGAAAAAACAAACAAACAAACAAACAACAACAACAAAACTGTAAATGTATTAACCACTATTTACTTGCCTTTCGACTCTAATTTCTTCATATTTTCATGACTAAATCCTTTGGAAAAAAACTAGTCTGAAGCTTCACAATAGCGATGGGAAGAGCTTTTTCATTAGCAATTCATTAAAAACAGCTTTTTCCATGTAGCAAAATAATTTCACTCCATAGTCTTAAAAGTAATTTAACTTGCATCCCCCCTTGTTCTCTTTGTCTATTGTATGAAGTAATGCGTACCTGTATGAAATGAAATGTATTTATACTGTCCACTGTTTAAGGTATCAACTTCCAAAAATCTAAACTTTTCATTGTCCATCAAACATACTATGCTCTTCATATACCCATATTAATGGTGTTCTACTCCTTCTGGAATACCCCACTCTTTCCATGCCAATTTTTGAAATTCTAACTCACTCTTCAAACTGAAATTCAACCTTCTCTGAATACTTACCTCAATCTGCAAGGCAGAGGTAATTCTCTGCTGAAACAGCACACTGCTAGTAGAGCACTTATCACAGTCTATTACTGTCTTTTAAGCTATGTAAAACTGTTCACTGAACACCTATTTATGTGCAGGCACTATCCTATGTGTTTGGAAAACAACAACAAACAAGAGGACAAGCTTCCTGCCCTCATGAAATTTACAATCTAGTTGAAAAGGACAGGCAACAAACACCTAAAGTAGAATTAATCAGGGAGGAGGGAAGTCAAGTATTGTCTTATCTATCAAATGAATCTATAATAGGGTCTTGACTCATGCTTGCAAGAAACATCAATAAAATATTACTATTGGCCCTAGGCTGGCCAAACTGTATGGATGTGGATCTCTGCCACTTTGTTGCCAAATCAATAATTTTTTCTCCTTCCCCTTGATTTCCTAAGCTAAACTGTCTGAATGAATCTGAAATCACTCTATATACTTACCTGCCACCCAGTATGATGAATGCAAGGCAATGCAGGAGGGACAGATTTTAGAGTAAATTATATCCTTTCTCCAACCTTAGGGAACAGCATTCCTCCAATGACCAGAGTCATCTTGGATTCCCATGTCCTCTACATCCCAAACAGTGCTTCCAGTATCTTGTACCACTTCCAGTTCCTTTCCATCTCACTGCTTTGATCTCTACTTACGTTGATGCTTAATTCTCTGTTGTGTATCATCTGACTCTTAGGATTATCATCCTGGTGGAATGATTTAAATTTTTTCTCTGATCCGCTTATTGTTTGAGTATGAGGCAGACTTGGCAATATTTAGAACCAACTTTTCCAAAGAATATTTGCACACATGTATTTCATAACAAGCAGCATGACTCGTTTAATGTGAGCAACTCCAGGGCCAGATCTCATTCAGCTTTTATTATAGAATTTAGCAGATGACAATGTATAATAGATTCTCAATAGAAGTTTGTGAAATGAGTGAATGAATGTATGTATGCGGATTCTCAACTTTGCTTCCTCAGATCGTAGGTTTGTTTTTTTTCCTAATTGGTCTTCCTGCTAACCGTAGAATGAATTCACTATGATATTGACTCAATTTTATGCTTTCTTTCTGTAGTAATTTCCTTCCAATCACAAACCAACATATTTCTCTACTTGTAGGTTCTGAATTATTTTTGAATAACATTAACATATAATCAACAGAAAAGGTGGTTGAAGAAACTGAGATCATCAAATGTAGCATTTACAAAGAATAAGAATCCACAGAGGAGGATGTTATGTCCAAAACTACAGCAGGAGAACTAAAGAGAAAAGGAAGAGCTAGGAGCTGCTAGCTCTTTCATCTACCTAAGACTGCTCATTATAAGTGACACAGAGCTTGGATCCTTTCCAGATAGGTGGACATACTTCCTTGTTCAGGAGATCTCCTATTGAACATCATCCTTAGGAATTTATTTGAATAAAAATTTCTCCACCCAGAAGTTTCTTTCTTTAGCAAGGTTAGATTGAGCAATGAGAAAATAGGAATTTCCTGCCTGGATCATTTTATGGGTGAGTGGAAATCATGGCCCATTTATTTGGTTTTAGTCTAGCTCTGGTTTTCTTTTCTTTCTTTTTTTTTTTTTAATTTTATTTTAAAGAGGATAAAACCAAGGAAAATAAAACAGAATAAAACCAATCAAAACAAACCAGTGTAAGTGATACAGGACTTCAAATACAATACAATACAAAATCAACAATAGTTACCATAATGCCTCTTGTTGTCTTTAAAATAGCTGCAGATACCTTCAGACATAGTAAAAATCCAACAGAACAGAATAGAACCAATAAAAACAAAACAATGAATGCAATAAAGGACTTCAAAACAAGACAATGGCAAATCCAAAATGGCTACCATAATATAAATTGCTATCTTTGAAATAGCTGCTCATGCCATCAGATATAGTGAAATCAAATAAAACAAAAGAGAACAAAACCCAACCCAACAAAACAATGAAAACAATACAGGACTTCCAAACAAGACAATGGGGAGTCAACAATGGCTACCACCCTCAGATGGAGATTTCCCCTAGATGCCACACTGCTTACTGATATCCTCTGAACAGATGATCAAACCACTGGCCCTAAACCTGCAAGGTCAGTGAAACACCACAGGCAACAAATTGCATTTCACCTTAGTAGCTATCATCGTAGCCTGTGTTTCTCTGGATCAGCTGGTTGCTTAAGGGGTGGGGAGGAAGGGTGCATGGGGTTGGGGGAGTTGGTACTTCTTGTTTGCCAGCCCTGGTGCGGGAAGGGGCTGAGGTCTGGTTGTCCCCCTGCTGGCAGTGACCCACACATGGCAGTGCTTTGCAGGGAGCACTTGGTTCTTGGTGAGTCCTTGCCGTCCCCCCCGCCCCACCGCAGTCTGTGAATGGCGCTGAGTCACAGGGAAAGGCTTGGGCCTGGCTATCCCCTGCTGGGTGGCCAGCGAATGGCGCTGGTGGGGTGGGGGTTTCTTCTTCTAGCTCTGGTTTTAATCACAATGCTTCAAACCAGAGATAGACTAAAGCCAGGGCTAGATCTTGGAGAGTGGTAGTAAGAAAATATTCTCTGGTGTTTTTGCTTGATGATAAAACTAAAAAAGAAGTCTCTGCATTTAAGTATTAGACTTTATCTATTTTACTTAATTGTGTAAAATTTATAAATCAATATAAGGCTATACTGCTTCTTAATGTATTTTATAGGCCTATGTATTTCTGAGTATAAAACTGAAATGGAAGTTGGACTCTACATACTTATTAATATTTCTGGTGATAAAATTGTGATGGGATTTACATGAGAGTTAATCATCATTCTAGAGAATATTTTATTTTATTTTTTTGCGGCACCAGGAATTGAACTCAACGACCTTGGGCTTGCCAGGCAGGCGCTTAGACCACTGAGCTAGATCCCCAGCCCTGGTGTTTTTGAGGCAGGGACTCACTATGCCGTTCAGGCTGGCCTTGAGCTCACTTTGTAGCCCAGGCTGGTCTCGAACTCACAACGATCTGCCTGTCTCAGCCTCCCGAGTGCTGGGATTACAGGCGTGAGCCACTACGCTTGGCTAGAGAATATTTTAAAAAGTAAACTAAAACTCTTAGATGTTCTGCTGTAGCACTTAAATTGTATTCTACAGATAGGACTTTTCAATAACCTAGGGACTGTACCAAAATGTAATTCATCTAATTATTTATGGAGCATCCAGTTCATTTAAAGTGCTACTAGATACTAGGAATACAAAGGGAGATAAAACCCTGTTTACAATTTTGAGGAGCTCGTATTTACATAGAAGCATAAGCATGTGTACACTCATGCTCACGTGCACATGATGTGGGATTTTTCTCAATGCTTCCTCGTTTCTAGTATAGAACTAAATCTATATTAAGACACTTCCTCTCTCACTTCAATTGTCTACTCTTCTGTGCATAGTTGTTTGTAAAGATACCCTTCCCTCATGATAATAAAGGTTAAAAACTATGAGTCCTGGTCCATAGGTCCCAACACCTGTCAGGTTAAGTCTGATAAAATTTAATCACTAAAAGATCACTTATTTTGCAAGAACCTAAGAGCAAGAAACTGATATCAGACCACAGAGCAAAACAATATTTTGTAACTGACACTGCGTATGATGTTCATACTTAGAAATTTTAATGGGCCAATCCTGTTTTGGTCTTAATAGATGGGAAGGCTCTGGAAGAAGTATTAACAGTAATATCCCTGGTATACCTCTGGTGGCAGCTTCCACACCAGAATGAATGAATGAATGAATTTTTATTTTTGTCTTTTTGAGACATGGTTTCACTGTGTGGTCCAGGCTGAACTTGAACTCAGCCAGTAGTCCAGGCTGGCCTTGAATTCATAGGAATCCTCCTATTTCAGCCTCCCAGGTTCTGGGATTACAGGCATGCATCACTATACCAGGCTTTAGAATTCATTTTTAAATCTCCAGTTTTGAAGGCATAAAGTACAGTCAAATTTTGTGAATAGGAGAAAATTTAGGCTTCTATAAACCTATGAAGCTCAGGTTACAGATCAAATTAAGTTGAAATTGATGGAAGTGAAAACCTTTAATGAAACTCTGTAATGGCAAGATGACTTTTTATGCCAAAATAAACTTTCAGGAAAATGCAAAATACAGTGTGCATAAAATTATTTAGCATGGGCAGCAAATTTTTAAAAAAGTCTAATGAAAATGAAGTAACCATATGTGACCTAAAATTATACAAAACTAGATGGGAATATTTCTCACTTTGTAAGTGGAGTAGGGGTAGATATGACCAGCTGTGATTTCCTTTAATAGTAAAAAACTTAGCCTATTACTTAGATCTCAGCAGTGGAGTCAAAGAAGCTCAGGTGTACTAAATATTTTAACTGCTCATTGCTGATCCTAAGTCTGAAGTTATCCTCAACACTGTTTTAAGTGGAACAGTGAAATTTGCTCTCATGGTGAATGACATCATCTGACACTGCTGGAACCTGGAGCTCATGGCCCCTCTGGTGGTTAAATTTGAAGGAATCTATGTCTAAGACTCTTAGGATACATTCAGTGCCATCCAAGTCCCTCTTATGTCTGTCCCTAACTTGAAGGATAAAGTTCAGAAGATAAGTAATGGCCGGCTGGCAAAGAAAGGGTTCTTTCTTTTTAGTCTGTTAGGGAAATAAATCTCCATCCTAGAATAAGGGATACATTTTATCACTGGGAAGAAAATGTGTACCCATCTGAGAAAAAGCAAAAACAGAAAGAGGGGTCTAGGAGAGTCAGTAATCAGTAATGCGAAAATCTCACATCTGTTCTTTTTTCAGGAATAGATACCCAGGTTGCCTACTTGATTCTGATTTCACATATACTCTTCATTAACATAACAGCCTGTTTTCTCAGGCTATAACCTTAGTCATAATAAATCTGTCAGTAGACCTTAACTGTATTATTTTGGGCATAATTTGTATGGTCATACAATATGGATATATTGAAAAATTTTAATTGGCTCTCATTTATTTAAGAGAATTCTGGTGACTAGTACATCATCATAATAAAAATAATAATGATAATAGTACTGATCAAAATCTCAGGCAAAATTATATTTTTAAAATGATATCACATTAAACTATTGAAAGGACACACTGACGCATTCTAACAATATCCAGTACACATTATAACATATTTACTTGTGACTTATTCCACTATATATTGCAAATTTGTGTGCTTGTTTTATTAAAAAATATTTTCTAATGAAAGGTCCACAATCATAACCCACATGAGCACTGTGTCATTCGACTTAGTCTTGAATGTTCTATTTATTTCACAATAAACATGAAACAAAAAGGCTTATTTATGTCTTTGGAAAAGAAGCTTTTCATTTTTATTTTAGAACAGAAGAATTTTGATTCTTTTTAACATCTATATTAATTCATCTTCAATGAAATAACATTGAAGATCAAGTTATGTTAGAAATGTTGATGATTTAAATTTTTCTTTTCCTCAGAATCTTCCATGTGGTAGAAAGATAGGAAAATGGAATAAAGAGGGAAGGTTGATGGATGCGACTTGAGACCATACTGGTAAGTGAAATAAACCAAACTCACATGTGTAAACACCGCATCCTCTCCCTGATGTAAGAGACTGAAAGACTCAAGAGAAACAAAATTCCTGATAAATATGGGGGAAAAGTTCTAAAGTCCAATGGTGCTTTTATTCTTTGATTTGATTGCGTTAGGTCTCTTTTCTACTATTTAATTGCAATATGTGAGAAGATAGGAACAGCTCTTTTGAAGAAAACAGGGGACATTAAGGTAGACATTGTTGGTTTCTTGTCTGATTTGAAGACCTGTAATGCTTTCACTCTTTTGTTTTATCTGGTTTTATATTATTTTGTTTTGTTTGAGTTTATTTTCTGTAAATGTATGAACAACCATTTTGAAGAAGGCAAGAGACACTAGGGTAGCCAATGTTAATCTCCTGTTGTTATGTTTTGAAGACCTGTATTGCTTGCAGTGTTCTGTTCTGAAATGCTATATTGTGTTTGACTCTATTCTGGTTTATTTTGTTTTGTTCTATTCTCTTTAAAATAAAAAAAAATTTAAAAAAAAAGAGGGAAGGTTGTAGTCCATGATATTTATGTGAAGAGAAAAATTTGATTTAAGTTTTTGTTTAAGTTTCTATAAAGGCATTTAAATATGTTCACTTGTTTAAGTAATACACCATATTTTATGTACTACAAAAATTCTATAATAAGAGCAAAAAAAGTAATACTGTTGCTATAATTATTTTAATATTTTAAAATCATGGCTCACCCCTATTTTTGAAATTATGCACTAGTAGTATATTTTGAATAAGGAAAGGATGAATGGATGAATTGATAAGAGATAGGTAAGTGAATAAATAAATGGATTAGGACAGAGAGGGAAGAATGAATGCATAATGTAACTAGCACATGGATAAGTCTTTCATCTGTCCAAAATATTCTGACACTTTCTAGATTTCAAATATTTCATTTAGTGTCTGATTGTGCTTCAGACAATGTCTTGGTTTTTGGTTTGTATATTCCCATATACATGAAGATACTTCTATTGATTTAATATGCAAAGTAAAAAAAAGAAAGATTTCTGTGGCATCTTGTCTCCATTAAATGTTTTTTTGAGTGCTATATTCTGGTAAGCTCTGGCAATCTGAAGATAAACAATATGGAGTCTGTCCTCAAGAAGCTCACAGTCTAGTAGAAGAAGTCACAGAAACTGATAAATTCAAGGCAAAAGAGTATGTGGTAGGCTAGAGATATGGACAACTTTCTGATGGGAGTCCATTGGAAGGAGTGTCTGTGATTGGTCTTCCTTTATTTTATCTACCAATTTCCTACACCCAATAAAAATGTTCTATCTGGGTGTAGTGATACATGCCTTTAATCCCAGCTACTTAGGAGGCTGAGGCAGGAAAGTCAGCCTGGACAATAGCAAGACTCTATTTTAAAATAAAAAATAAAAATGGGCTGGGACATAGGTCAGAGGTAGAATGCTTGCTTTGTAACATGTGTCAGGTCCTAGTTTCATATGCCAGTACCAAACAAACAAGCAAAGAAAACAAACAAACAAAGAAATCCACAAAGAGCATGTCAAAGTCCAATACCAATTCATGATAAAAAAAAAAACTGCAGGAAATTGAATAGATGGTCTTTATCTCAACCTGATAAAAGCCATCCATGATGAACAAAAAGCCAATGCCATACTAAATGGTTAAAAACTGAAAGCTTTCACTCTAAAATCAGGAACAAGACAAAGATGCCCAGTATCATCACACATATTCAGTATAGTTCTGGAAACATTAGCCAGAGCAATTAGACAAGAGAAAGAAAGAAAAGGAATAAGGATAGGAAAGGAAAAAGTTAAAAATTATCAGGGGCTGGGGATTTGGCCCAGCAGTTCAAGCACCTGGTAAGTGCAAGGTCATGAGTTCGATCCCTGGTACAAAAAAAAATTAAATTATCATTATTTGTGAATGGCACGAAACTCTACATAGAAGATCCCAAAAACTCCACTAAAATACTTCTAGATTTAGTAATTAAATTCAGTAGCATAGCTGGATATGAAGTCAACATTCAAAAATCAATAGCCTTCTTGTACACAAAAACAAACTCATTGAAGGAGAAAGTAGGGAAATAACACCTTTCAAAATAGCATTAAGAAAAATGAAATTCTTAAGAATCAATCTAATGAAGGAAATAAAAGGCCTTTACATTGAAAACTACAGTACTTTGAAAAAGAAAAATCAAAGAATATATCAGAAAATGAAAAATATCCCTTGTTTTTGGATAGGCAGATCCAGTATAGTGAAAATGGCCGTACTTCCAAAACTGTTATATAGATTTAATGCAATTCAGATCAAAATACCAATAGAATATCTCACAGAACCAGAGAAAACATTCCTAAAATTCATTTGCAACTAGAGGAGACCTAGAATAACAAAAGCAAATCTGGGCAACAAAGGCAAAGCAGAGGGCATCACAATTCCCAACTTGAAATTATACTACAAAGTTACTGTGATAAAAACAGCATGGTACTCAACAAAAAAAGAAACCCGAGGATCAATGGAACAGAACAAAAGATGCAGAAACAACTCCAAACACACTCAGCTAACTTTTCTTTGACAAAGGGACCAAATACCTTCACAGGAAGAAAGATAGCCTCTTTAATAAGTGGTGCTGGGAAAACTGGCTTTCCACATTCTGAAAATTGAACTTAGGCCCATATCTCTCACCATACACTAAACTAAAATTGAAATGGGTCAAAGATTTAAGTGTTAAAACAGAAACACTTAATCTTCTGGAAGATAGAATAAGTAAAAGTCTAGAAGACATAGGTGTAGGCAAAAACTTAATGAACAAAATCCTGATTACACAGACAATGTTACAAAGAATCAACAGTTGGGATCACATGAAATTAAAAAGTGTCCACACAGCAAAAGAAATCACCAGCAGAGTGAACAGACAACTCACAGAATGGAAAACAAATTTTAGCAGTTACTCCTCAAAGGACTAACATCTAGAATATGTAAAAAACTAACCCCACCAAAAAAACCCCAAAACCGGACTCTCCCAAATTTAAAGACCCAACCCCAAAATGGGCATCTGAAATGAATAGACATTTCTCAGATGAAGAAATAGAAATGGCAAGTAAATATATGAAAAAATGTTCAACATCACTGATCATTCAAGAGATGCAAATTAAAACATTGCTGAGATTCCATCACACTCCAGAAAAAAATGACTATTATCAAGAAGTCAACCAATAACAAATGCTGGTGGGGCTGAAGGAATGCTTCTCCACTCTTGGTGGGATTGTAGATTGGTGTAACCACTGTGGAAATCTCTGTGGAGATTCTTCAAAAAACTAAGACTAGAGGTTCCATTTGACCCAGCTATTCCCATTCTTGGTATCTTCCAAAAAGAATTAAAAACATCATGCCATAATGATACATGCACACCCATGTTTATAGCAGCACAGTTTGTAATAGCTAAATCTTGGAAACAGCCCAGATGCCCATCAAAAGATGAATGGATAAAGAAAATGTGGTATTTATATACAATGGAGTACTACTACTCTACCATAAAGAAAGATAAATTTGAATCATTTGTAGGAAAATGGTTGCACCTTGAGACCATAGTCTTAAGTGAAATAAATTGGACACACGAGTTTAAACGTCACATTGTTTCTCTTATGTGAGAAACCCAAAGGGTAAGTAAGGAGCATATTGGGGAATGGATATTGGGAAATAGGAAGAACATGTTCAAATGGGAAGGGGAATAAGGGAGGAAGGAGGGAGGGGAGGAAAAGGGAAAAAAATAGAAGGAAAAAATGGATACAAAGCTTTGTAAATGAGGGGAATAAGAGTTGAAGGGAGGAGAGGGGAGGGGAGTGGGAAAAAAGAATTAAAATATACTAGGTACAGGTAAAAATTCCCTATGATGAATGTGATCAATATGTATGACAAATATATACTAATGAAAAATAAAGTTAAAGCAGTTGGTTAATAAAGTAAAATAAGCCAAAAAACAAAGAGTATGTCAACTACTAGTTCAGTGACATGTAACAGTCCTGCTCTATTCCTCATACAGTGCAGGTACACAGGTCATGTAATAGTCTGTGGCTTTATATGTCATAGCTTCATGTATTTAAGTGTATTAATCATAATATTGAGCAGCCCTGAGTGACGTGCCTTTTAAAGTCTGATTTTCAGCCTGTAATATCCCACACAACAGCTGTTCTTAGAGTACCTGTTCTTTTGTTGTTGTTGTTGCTGTTGTTCTTGTAGAAAGGCATTTCTTTTATGAAGCCACATACAATAATTTTGAGTATGAATTCACAATCATTATCTTCTTTCACTTAAATTCAACTAGTATTTCTTGAGTGCCCATTATAAATAAGGCACATTTTTTGGGGAGAATCTCTGTATTTTAGTCTTAAAATAGCTGTAGTCTTATTTTAGTTGTAGTCTAAGGACAATAATATTAACCAAAGGTAATTAAAAGATGATAAATAGTGCACATCTGAGGATGCTCTTGCTATGAGGCAGGCACTATTCAAAGAGCTTTACATATCAGCTCAACTAAAATGCTATGAGGGATGTCATAAATCTCTGACTGAATTGTTTTTGTAAACTTGGGAATAAAGAAGATGAGGAATTATCTTGATGTATTGAGAAGTAGTCCCCTTCTAAAATCTTTTTTATTTGCTACATGATTTCCCTTAGGGCCAGTATAGAAGAGACTAATATAGATGACAGGATTATCAACAGTGTTTAAAAGCAGAGAAGTAGCAATGAAAATAGGGAGAACTTTGGAGGACTAGAAGCCACTGGAAGGAGAACAAATATGTCCCTTTTTAATTTATAAGACCTATTTTTTATCTATCTTGTATATAGAAGCCACTGGAAGGAGAACAAATATGTCCCTTTTTAATTTATAAGACCTATTTTTTTATCTATTTTGTATATATATATATATATGTATATATACACACACACACACGTATATGTATACCCATAAACATATAATTTTTTCCCTTCTTCCTTTTCTCTATTCCCCTATCCCAGTTCTGCTTTCTTTTTGAGCACTTTTTTTTTTTTTTTTTGGTACTAGGGATCATACTCACAATGTCACGCTTGCAGGGCAGGCGCTTATACCACTGAGCTAAATCCCTGGCCCTTAACCTATTTTTTATGAAGCTAAAACATATGCTTTATGTTCGGAAGAATTCAGTTGTGTCATTTCTGTGTTCTATTCTGCTCTTGTCTCCTGACCAAAGTTCTGAGTAATTGGTTCCTTCATATATGAAAGTAAGCAAGTATCCTACAATTAAACAGTAGGAGAAAAGGATCTAAGAGAAAAACAGAAATTACTACAGCAATGTCATTATTCTTTCATCACCCCAGGGTAGAATCAGCTTCAGGGGAAAGAAGAGAGTTACAGAAATACCCAGAGAGGCTTTTATTACTGTTAATGTTCTAAAGCCAGGAAACTCCACTAGAAAAGTTGCTACCATGATAAGGGAACACAATTTCATGGTATGTTGAAACATGAACTAAAGGCATTTTTCTTTTGAGAGTGGAAAACTTGATAAGAAACTTCTAGTACACCTCATTACATAAACAGTACTGTCAAAAATTTGGATAGTGTGTGTTCTAGTTGAAGTTGGTTTTGTTGAATCACTTGGGTAAATATTTCCTATATAAACATGCCAGAACATTACCTAGGCCTTCTGATTCAGAAGCCTTGGGGAATGAGGCTCAGGCTTGTATACATTTTGAAAATTCCCCTAATGCACATAGCTGAACAAGAACCACACAAATGAGCCAAGTTCTTTAAAAGCAGTGATTACAGCTCATTTGTTTTAAATTTTCTTATATTATTGCACTAATATAATAAAATTTATATATTGACTCAAGCTGAACTTTCTGAACAGACCTATTGTGGTTAACTTATGCTGTCGTTGTTTCCTTTCTTTGCCTAAGTAAAATTAATGCATTACCAGCACGACATTGAGAACATTTAATAGGCACTCTACAGAGAGAAGCAAGAGTGTCAACTTGCTCCAGACACTGCCATCTTTTGTCATTAACATTTATTAGGCTGTGATAGGCATAAGGCCATAAGAAACCAAGCCAGCTCACTCACAAGGGAAAATGATGCAGCAGACAGACATGGAAGGAAAGCCTTAAACCAAAAACTTTTTTAGGATAACAGTCAATATTTGTAGGGCCTTACTTTATGCCAGGCTTTATCCAGAATGTTTTATCTATAACCTCATTTTATCTTCATTACCATGAAGATAAAGTTGGGTTCTGTTATTATCCCTACTTTACATACAAATGAGGAACTGAAGGCAGAGAGAGGTCAAGGTTACAAATCTAGTAATAATAGAGAAGGCAAGATTTCAGGCAGGCTGGCCAGGGAGCCCACATTTTAACTACATGTGATATGGTCTCAAGGCTGTAGTACTTGACTGTTACTTGGTGATAGGGAATGGAACATACACATTTTATTTAGCTTTTGTGTTTTACTGGAGTAGTCAAAAGCACCCCTATTCACAGAGGAAGTCAGAGTATATTTTCAAGAAGAGGAAAGGATGGGTGGATATCACCCATGCTAAGGGATCTCACACACACACACACACACACACACACTTCCTTCATCTTTTGCTCGTCTTGCTGTCCTTTTATCTATTCCTTTTTTTTTCTTCATCCTTTCATGTGATGGGTCTGAGGAGTTTCCCCAAAGAAGAGATGGGACCTCAACTTCACATGTTGACTATGTTCTTGACTCTTGTCACAGAAAAAGAATTTCATGATGTGCTGATGAGAGGTATAGACAGATTTTATAAGGATGAGTTAAAGAAGTACATGCTCACAGAAAACAGAGTGCTAGTTATCGAGAGAGGTACACAGTGGTCTGGGGGTGAGAATACATATGCATCCTTAGAGGGTGATGGTTAAGCTGTTTTGCATAAAAATATTCTTCTAACCCTTTCAAACTGTTTCTTCATTTTAAGGTCCTATTGTTACCCTTTACCTTATCTACTCGGTTAGCTTGTGGTTTTATAGTACCTTTTAAAGATTTGGAAGAAAGAAAGGAAGAAAAAGAGAAAGAAAGAAAGAAAGAAAGAAAGAAAGAAAGAAAGAAAGAAAGGAACCCAGGAAGTATAAGCAAGCCTAGGAGTATACATGGAGTATATATAAGTATCCTTGAGAAATTTTAGTTGTGTCCTGAAGTTGCAGTGTTTTTTAAAGTAAAATTTTAATATTTGATTTTCCTTTTCACCTTTCCACCTATCTTTATTTTTTCTATCCCATCTCACTTCTCCATCTCTTTTCTTTCTCTAGTAGTTAAGCTATTTGTTCGCAGATATCACCCACGGAAATTTTTTAGTGTTTTGGGGGATCCTTAAGTGTAAAATAGGCAGTGGAGATAGTGTGGAGGAAGGGCAGGGGGAGGAGACAAACAACATGCCAGGCAAATGAGGAACGGTAAAAAAGAGCAAGGTAAGACTGCTCTGGAAAGGAAGCAGAAAGAATCAGGAAAGAATGCAAGCTGAGTGGAAGGAGGGAGGTGTCTGTGGTGGCTCTCCCAATAATTAGGACACCAACTAGATTCTTAGGAAGATTGAAGGTTACACATTTGTGATGACTGAGCCTAGAAATGCAAAAGAGGAATGCAGTTAAACACAAACAAGATGTATACAAAAGTGAGAGAAGTCCCTAGAGGCTGGTGAAGGTAAAAATGTCTTAGATTGGGATGGACCACTATCAAATAAGACACTTGTCTCATTTAAAGTTAATGAAATTATAAAATTATATGATGTTAGAGTGAAAGCGGTCTTTGAAGTAATTGAGTCAGATAATTTTAAAAAAATGTTGGCCATAGAACCCTTATCTAGGATCTATGATGAACTCCAGGCCAACAAAAGTGGATCTGCTCTCAGTGAAGTTGGGGTAGAACAGTGTCTCTCTCTTCTCTCATTCCACTGTGCATGGTCACTATTTTTTGGGAAACCCAAATATGGCTCAAAGGAAAACCCTTAGAAAATCAGTGGTGAAAGATGGCGGAACAGTAAGCAGCAGAGTAAACAGTCTCTCTGAGAGAAACAGTTCAGATGCTGGAATATAACATCATGGAGAGGACAAGAAGGAAGGAAGTGGGTCCTCTGGACCAAGGAAGAATCTAAAATGTGAATTGAAGCCCACAAAGAGAATAAAAAGAATTTAAATGAAGAAGAAGGTGGTGGCTGGCAGCGCCTCAGTCTGGAGCCAGATTCACCCTGCCAGAAGAGCTGCTGAGCCTGGAGATGCATGGTCATGGTTGCGGTCATGGTCGCAGCTGTGGTCAACCCCAGAGGTCTCTGTGGAGAGGTGCATGGGTGAAGGAGAGTGGCGGATGCGGAGATTTGCACTGGCGGTTGGTGAGTGCTTGGAATTCCACCCCACCCCCACCCCACGGGACAGAGTGGTCGGCAGGGCTCCAGCTTGGAGTCGGGCAGGTTATGCCCGGGGCCAAGACTGCTAACCACTTCTGGCCTCAGCACCAGGTTGTGGGCAGACCCGTGGAAGCTGATTGGTTGGAGATCCGCTCCCATGCGCCTTTCAGGCAACATCGCGCAGGTTCCTAAACAGCTTAGATTTGCAGGGTCTGACCAGGCCTGCTCCCGTGCAAACCCAGGGTGGGTTGGTGCCCAGCTCAGTGCAGAGACACAGGTGCCCAACATCGGATATATGTAGCCAGCACTGGCCAGAAAACACAAACAGTCTAGCTTTGGAGAAGTTGTGGCCAGTGCAGGGGTGCCTGGGACCACACTACTCGGGGGTGGAAGAAATCAGGAATATGCCAAGACGAAGAGGGAGAGGGCAATCTTTGGCGTCCAACCCAAGCAGCACAATTCCACAAGAGGAAAACATGGAGATCCAGAATTGCACACCTGGAATGTCTGAAGTGCTCTCAATTGAAGTGAAGAAACAACTTCAGGAAGCTATAAGAGAAATTAGAACAGAAATTCTATCTCAGGTAAAACAAGAAATGAAAACCATAATAAAGGAAATACTAAGCATCTCTAAAGAAGACAAAGATAAAAAAAATAGAGGAGCATAGGAAAATGAGGGAAACCATGAATGAACAGCGTAAGAGAGATTTAGAATGTATGAAACAGACTCAAAGAGATATCCAGAAAATTAAAAATTTATTCAAAAGCTGGCATGTTGACATGAGGGAAACTAAAGACAGACTTTCAAAGCTTGAAGACAGGTTTGCAGCCTATGATCGTGAAAGGAAAGATCTCTTAAAAATAACAAGGTCTCAGGAAGTAACAATTCAACAGCTGGTGGACAACTCAAAGATGCATAATTTAAGAATTAAAAATGTGAGTGAAGAAGCAGGGGTCAAGACAAATGACATCAGGATCTTATTTACAGATATAATTTATGAAAAATTCCCAAGCATAAAAAAAGAATATGACATTCAAATAAGTGAGGCATATAGAACTCCAGCTAGCCATAACCAAAACAAATCTACACCCAGACATATAATAATCAAGATCCCAGAAATTCAACTCAAGAATGAAATATTAAAAGCTGTTAGAGAAAAGAAATAGGTCACCTATAAAGGAAAACCCATGAGAATCACAGCAGACTTCTCAACACAAACCATCAAGTCAAGAAGAGGCTAGAGTGAAGTAATGCAAGTCCTAAAAGAAAACAACTTCCAACCCAGACTGATGTACCCTGAAAAACTTTCTTTCAAAATTAATGGACAAACAAGATACTTCCATGACAAACAACAACTGAAAGAATTCATGACCACCAAACCAACCCTACAAAGATCACTAAAGGACATTTTAGAGAGAGAGAAAAAGGACCACGGTCTCAGGAACAATGTCAGAGGGGGACCATCAAGTGGGGCCAGTCGATTGAATGGAGAGGAAAAATAGGGAGCCAATGGCAGGAAAAGAGCATGGCAGAGACAATACAGTGCAAGAGGGCCTCAAGGCACTAATAGAAAGAAACAGAGGCATAGTGGATCAGGAGACAGGATCCATCAATATGCTCTATGCTAGAAACACATTTAGCTAGAAAGAAAATTCATAGTCTGAAAGTCAAAGGAGAGAGAACAGTGCCCTATGTGACAGGGAGCTAGAAAAAAAAATAGGGATAGCCTGCTCATTAATTGCAGAATGGGTAAGAAAGACATGGGATTTCATGGGGTGGAAACCTACTCAGCTATAGAGGAAGATAACCTCAAGGCTCTTGTAGGTAGATAGAGGCAACTGGTAATAGTGCTCATGGATGTAATGGACCAGAGACACAAGGGTGAATTTTGTGTTGTCTGCATAGCATAACAGACTAAAGGTGTTGGTGGGATCCAAAATGCACAATATATATTGGGAAAGTCAAAGGGGAGGAATTATCTAAAAAGGGAAGGAAATGACCACTATTAATCTATTATCATGATTTGAAATTCAGATTGTTTTCATTGTTCTGATTAGTTTCATTTTATTCTGATTTGTTTGATTTTATTATACTTGATGGTATGGACAGCTATTTTAAAGATAACAAAATATATAATTGCAGCCATCGAGGATGTCTACTTATCTTGTTTAGAAACCCTGTATGGCTTTCATTGTTTGTTTTGATTGATTTTACTCTATTCTGTGTGGTTTGATTGTAATATGTC
>RJWT010001545.1:0-47422 GCA_004365215.1 Cuniculus paca
ATTAGGCAAGAGAACTATGGCGGATCCACAAGCCTTAAACCTACTTTCCAGCCAAGCAATGAACCATTTACATAAAAATGATTTTAAGAAAAGCAATATGGCCTGTAACAGTGCTTCATTTCAATCACTCACTACATCTTCCCTCTTCACTGCCTGAAACACTCATGATTATTGATGGTTGTAAGCAGGGGATGTCTAGATTTTCACATCTGACTAAAAGAATCTTTCAAGTAACCTTAAAGAAGTAACCTAAAGAATGAATCTTGTACATAACAAGTTTACTGTGGTTGCTTCCTCTTGGATTGCTTCTTTTAGGGTGGTTGATAACTAAGTATCCAGAATAGTATTACTTCAAAAAAAAAAAGTTTATTTTCTTAAAGTGTAGCATTGTCTTTGTTTACTAAGTAGAAAATTTCAATCTGAATTTCTAAAATCTATGGCTCCATCTTCTGGCAACCTCCAGTACTGCTTTGTATCGCACCACAGTAGCGTTGCTGCCTCTCTAGAGGTCCACACGTAAAGAAGTATAATGAATAACACTATCAAAGTACACTTGACGTGATAGGTACCAAGTACTTTTGTATCTTAAAATCACTCATACCATTAAAAACAAAAATCTCGCTTGATGGCTTCCCCAGTTGTCATGGCTACCCGGTCATCTATTGCCTCCTTCAGTTCTTCATCAATAATGCTATCTACTGAATAATCCAGGCATGTGGTGCACAAATCCTTTCTTATATATCCCACCCATTCTTTTTGTTGATTGCGTAGCATGGACTAGGTTCTCAGGAATTAAATGCATGTAGTACACCTTAGAACAAAATTGTTTTCTGTTTGGAATGCAGGCATTTCAGCAAATGTTCTCTGCTGATTTCAATCATATAACACAACTGCTCCTTCAAGGGCAATAATGTTCTTTTATATCTTTTACTCGGTGATAAAGAAGATAACTTGAGTTCTTGCCTGAATGAAAATTATGATGTAAATAAATATAAGTGCCCTGTATTGCTTTGTTTTGTTTGAGTTCATTGTCTGTAAATATATGAACAACCATTTTGAGGAAAGCAAGAGACACCGGGGTAACCATAGCTAACCTCCTGTTGTGTTTTGAAGACCTGTGTAGCTTTCTGTGTTCTGTTTTGAAATGCTGTATTGTGTTTGACTCTATTCTGTTTTCCCTTTTTTGTTTGTTTGTTTTTGTTCTGTTTTGTTCTATTCTCTTTAAAAATAAAAATAAATAAATAAATAAATAAATAAATAAATGTGCCCTAACAATTATCTGCTGTTGTCTTACTTGTTTTGAGAGTTCTTAATTACAAGAAAAACACACTTACAGTGTTGGATGTGTATCCCCTCAGCCTTGAGCACATAATGAACAGGTGGTTGATTCACAGCTAAGAAATCCATGGAGTAAAAATCTGGCTAAAGTGCTCTGTGGCCGCAGAGTGGAAGTGACTGAGGGGAAGAAGGGGAAGCAGATAGCAGGAAAATGGTTGGAAGTGCATGCTTCTCACATCATCGCCCTATGCCGCAGGTGTCTGGGATGGGTCCCTGCTTGAGAAGGGGAATAATAGAAACTTGAAGTACAGTTCAGACTTTTTGTTATTACACAAGTCTGGAAATGTCAACTACAGAAATTCAGAAACTGACTCTTGGTGGGAGGTTATTTTTAAAAACCTCCTATACAATCACTTGAAGCATTGCCTTTTTAGTGGTGTATCTTTATCTTATACACATTTGCATAGTGATTAACCTATTTAGTTATCTACCTCCTGTGTGGTCAATTTTAGCTGATATTTTGTTAGGGTATCATACATTTCTACTGGATTTTTTAATTATTGCCAGAGAATTATACATAATACATTCATGTCATTCGTTTCCTCTATTCTACATCTATGAATATATTTGTTTTCTCTTACCTATTGTACTTTTGTCTTTAATTATCCATGGCAATGGTTGATTTACTTTTGGATATTTTTGTAGTCTATTTCTCATTGCATGTATACCTTTTACACTATTTTTTATTCAATCTATTTAATATCAGGTTTTATCTTTATTAACTTGTATTTCCTCCTTTTTATAAATTGTGATTACACTTTTTACCTTTTAGGTTATTGCTTCCAAATAATTTCTCCCTACGCCTTCATAGTACCCAGGGAACTTGCCAACAGGATTTTCCACCAACAGTTCTTCCTCTTATCACTCCTCCCAGTCATTCCAGCTCACACCTTGCAGATTTCAGACCTTAGCTCCGCCTTTCCGACTCCTGCCACCTAAATTTCTCCTCTTCTCAGTGGTTTCACCATCCACACAGGGGCTTCACTCACTGCCCTGCACCTCTGTGCCATAACTTTCTCACTTCTGGCAATATTTGTCTCTACCTCAGTCTCCCACATTTTTATCACAACATAGGACTTGGCATTGTCGATATTTGCTTTGCCTCTTAACTACAGATCTCCATGAGGCTGTTTGATACCTACTTCTTATTTTTCCATCTTCTTATCTATAATACTTCCATCCCATTAATATTTCAATCTCATTGATTCCACTCTTTGTGCACAGCCTATTATTCTCTTCATGTCCCCAACTCCCTCAAGTTAGAGCCCACATCTTCATTACTTCCTTAATATACTCTCTTGATTTCTCAATCTCTACATCTCTCTATAGTCACCTGAAAAGAATTCCAACTCCAAACTTACCTCTGCCTATTCCATAACTGTCTTAGGAGAAAACCTTAGAACTAGGCACACTGATTATCTTAGGAGTTTATGTTAAGAGCTCTCCAGCAAACCTTCGGCATCACTGAACTGTTCTCCTGCATGCACCACAAGTTCCAAAATTAGACCTCCTGTCTTCAAACCTCCTGAACCCTGACACAGTCCTCACTCTTAGTTGGTGAGCTCTATGCTATTTCATTGAAAAGAGACTGAGTCATACCACTGACTGATTTTCTGCTATAATGAATGGATTGTTGCTCCAATCTAAAACCCAGCCCTCTGTGGCTGCATCCCAATTCTTTTTTAAAATCCTTTCTACCTGCTGCGTCATCAATTCCTTAGAGTATCACCATCAGTATAAGAACATCAATCTTTATATAAAAGGAAAGAAAAATCTTCTCTTGACTTCATGTCACCTTCCAACTCCTCTAAATTTCTCTGTTCTCTTTTATAGAAGTCCTTCAAAAGGATATTTTAATGAAATTTCATTATTCCTTATCTCTCATTCTCTCCTCTGCCCAAATCAGGCTTTTGTCTCCAAAAGAATCTACTGTGTATCAGTTAGGAACAAATTCAATATAAAAATTTTTATGATATATAAAGGATTTACAGGGTAGGCTTACAGTGACTTCCTGCAGAGGCAGGTGTGGAAGTGCAGAAGGGTTGCCTATGAGTGAGCTGGAAAACCGAGGATCCAGTCAGAAGTCAGAAGCTGGAGCTCCCTGCAGAGCCCTGTGAGAGTCCTTATCAGGAAGCCAGAGAGGGTCTGCACCGGAAGCCTGGTGGTGAACATCCAAAGGCAATGGTGAAGACTGGAGCTCCTCTGAAAAAGCAGAAATGAGCCGGGCGTGGTGGCTCACGCCTGTAATCCCAGCACTCAGGAGGCTGAGACAGGCAGATCGTTGTGAGTTCGAGACCAGCCTGGGCTACAAAGTGAACTCAAGGCCAGCCTGAACGGCATAGTGAGACCCTGTCTCAAAAACAGGGCTGGGGATCTAGCTCAGCGGTCTAAGTGCCTGCCCGGCAAGCGCAAAGTCGTGAGTTCAATCCCCGGTGCTGCAAAAAAAAAAAAAAAAAAAAAAGCAGAAATGAGATTTCTTTTCCTTCTATTCAATCCAGACTACAAGTCTATTGCTTGGTGCCACCACTCCCAGAGTGGGTCTTCCCTCTTCAGTAAGTCCATGATCCAGACACACCACAATTAGCTATCATATACTTGCTCTTTCTGAGTTTAAAGGAATGTTATCTCATTTAGTCAAACTCAAGCGTCCATTTTCAACATGGTTGATCTCTCCTTACTTGAAATATTTCTTCTTTTGGCTTCCAAGATTCCTAGTATATTATGTTGTAATGTTTCATAGGCAATGACCTCTGGTGCACAAACATGTAAATTTAAATTTTTCTTTTGAGAACTAAAGTTAGTTAGTCTCCATTTAAGTATTTGCACTCTATGTTACAGAAAATATTATCAGCTGACTTTATGGTTCTTTCTCCACTGCATAACCACTGAATGTAGGAGGGCTCAGGGTTCAGGCGTCCCCGGCTCTCTTCTCTATCTGCACCAGATATTCATAAATGTTTTTGTGCTGTAGACCCTGTCACACCCTGAGATGCCTCTGAAACCTCTTTCTTAGAAGATGTATAAAAGCATACAGTAAAATATCTATGGCTATAAAGAAAACAAATTATATTGACATACAGTTATCAAAATACTTCTAAAACTGCTTATGACACAATTTTTCAATGCATCAAATTTTAAGATCAAGAAGTGTGTTCAGGCCGGGGATCTAGCTCAGCGGCCTAAGCGCCTGCCTGGTAAGCGCAAGGTCGTGAGTTCAATCTCCGGTGCCGGAAAAAAAAAAAAAAAAGAAGTGTGTTCAACAACCACTGTGATTTCCCAAATCAATAGTGATAAACTTCCAAAAAACAGTATTTCAGGATATCTGGAATAACTATAATGCCACATAAAAGACCACTTACATCTATCGAGGACAAAGTCACAGGTATAGTAAATACTGCAGTAGTTTGTAGCCCACATTCATAAAGTAAGTAAATGCTAATTCTCAGAGGCTAATAAAAATAAAGCTGTAATTTTTAATCTAAGTTCACAGATATCTTGAATTCTATCCATAGATCCCTTGGGGATCCATATTAAGGACACCTTATATTTAACGTTTACTCCCTAAGTGATTTTATGCAGTCCATAGATTACAAAGCTACATGCTGATGGCTTCTAAACATAGCGCTCTGCTCCCAGCTCCTCTCTCTTGAGTGCCACTCTTGTCTATTGAACTGCCTACTGGATATCTCTACTTAAATATCAGCATCCATCTCAGCTATATCATGGTGCATACTGAACTCTACATCGTTTACTCTCCCAAGTACAGCAAATGGCATCACCAATCACTCAGCTATTTATAAAAAAAAAATCAAAGAGTTACCCTTGATTGTACCCCTTTCCTTAATACCCCCAGGTCCTGCCAAATGTCTCTTCAGAACACATCTTGAATCTGGCCACTTCTCACCATTCCCACTGCATCATTCTGTCCCCAGCCACCATCATCATTTGCCCAGAGGATGCAGAAAATTTCCCAATGAATCTCTGTATCTTCAATTCAACTCCACATAGTCTTTCACTAAACAGCAATAACACTGCCCTTTATAAGCAAAATAGAACCAAATGGGCCCTCTCTTAAAAGCCCTTTGTCTTGGTTATTTTTCTCTCAGTGCTGAGACAAAACACCTGATACCCAAAGTGAAACAAGGAAAGGTTTATTTGGCTTACAGTTTTTGGAGATTTCAGTCCATAATCAGCTGGCTCCAAGGCAGGGTGGCATGGCACATGGGCAATATTTCAAGGCAGCAGCCAGAGCAAAAGAGAACAAAACAAACCTCTTCTCCATCCCTTATATCACACACAGGCCACTCCCCCCCCCACCTTCAGGGTAGGTATAGCACTCACAAAATGTCCTTGCCCTCCTTTGCACAGGATGAGGATATTTACAAAATAAGAACCCTGGCTCCCTGCTGAGTCTCTCAGCTAAACTTCTAAACTTCTCAAGTTGACACAGTATATCAACCATAATATCCTTCGAATGACTTCCCCTCACACAAGAATAAAATCCAAATTCCCAACCCATCATGGCTTAGAATGGTTCTGCATGATCTCCTGTTTCTCCACCCTCATCTCCTACCACTCTGCCTTACTCATGTTGCTCTGGCGACACTGGATATCTTGCCATCTGTTCCCTAAGCACATCAAGCTCAACTCAACCTCAGTATCTTTACATGTACTATCTTTCGACTTGACATCTTTAGGTGGCTCACTTCCTTACCTCAATCAGACCTCTGCTCACACATTACCTTCTCAAAGAGTTTTCTCATGACCTCCCTCTAAAGTAAGCCTGTATTAGCTTTTCCATTGCTGGAACAAAATAATCAACACTACAACCTAAAGGAGAGCTTTATTTTGGCTCACGGTTTCAGAGGGTTCCATCCACAGTCATCTGGCTCCAAAGCATGAATGACACAGGGAAAGGCATGGTGGAGAAAAGCTGCTCACCTCATAGTAGCTGGGGAGCAAAGAAAGAAAGGAGGAACCAGGAAAAAGAAGATTCTTCCAGTTTACACCCTCAGCAATCCACCTCTGAATACAAGATTTTTGCAAGACATTTGAGATCTAAACCACAACAAAGCCCCACAATGTCCTAGCTCTCTTTACAGTTGTATTCATCTTTGCAGTTCTTATTACCACCTGAAACAATGTTACTTATAGATTCTATTTGTGACTAAGAATCATTTTTGCAAATATTCTATCAACAGATTTTTTGCCTAATTAGCACAAACATTTGATGTTAGAATTTCCATCTTGCTCCAAATGTATAAAATATGTTTTAAAAAATGAAAACATAGAGCTTAGCCTGAAAGTCAGAGAGTGAAAAATTCAAGTGTCACAAACAAAGAGGAAACTTATATCCAAAGTCACAGAACTGAACAAGAAGGTCAGTGGCCTATAAGGACACTCAAGCTGAAAAGATCTTTTAGAGTTTGGCCTAAAAGGTCAACAGCCAGCAAAGGCACTTGATCCTTGAACAGAATCTAGAAAAACTGTCATTGTCTAGTGTTATGATACAGAGTGAAATATGTGTCCCAGACTCTGGTGGGGAAAAAGTCAACAGAGTTTCAAAGCCCTTAGCCATACTATGCATATATGCAAACCTACATAGTACATAAAACCCAAGTGAAAATACCTGTGTAAAAAATCATTTGGAACAGTAAACCCAACAGAGGCCCAGGAGAAACTATAACCACCTCCAGAGGACTGCTCAACTTGAGGAATGCAGAGGACTTTTGAGAAAAATATCCTCTAGCCAAAATGAGCTCACTCAAAAATAACAACACTCACAAAGGAGATTCTCCAACATGCACCAAGGAAAACTTCCATCATGAGAGACATTCAGCAGATGGAACGAATGGTGGATTCACCTACAAAGAGCAAGAGATCATGTCACTAAATCTGAAAGGGGCTTTAAAATAACTATGATTGTTAAAATGTTTGAAGTTATTTAAGAAATAATAAAACTCATAAAGAAGAACTTTCAGTCCGTTCTAAGATAGACATCATCGTTACCATAACTTTTGTCTCTCTTCCTGTCCTCTTCTTGTATCTTGTAGCCCCCAAATAGTTGTCATGAATGTCATTATTCATTGTTCCACTCCTGTGTGGGAAAGGGTTATAGACAAGGCATGCAGGAATTCTATGCAATGGAGATTTATAACAGCTGTGAGATTGATATCACATGATTTTAAGTTTTATTGGTCTAGGCAGTGAAAACCACTACATAATAATAGAGTGTCTGGTTCACAAAATATTATTATTTTTTTAAAATAAAGTGTAAAATAAAATTTTAAAAGTTGATAATAACTCTCAAGAGTCCCACTAAGTTGTAGGCCAATTTCAGAGTTAATCCCAACAAAGGCTGCCACCAGTGCAGATAAAACACCAAAAGAAAATATAGCTTCTAGCTTAAGGTTGTGGTCTAGCAGCCTTCTGACTTGGGCTAACTCTAGTTCTAGACTGGATGGTAGCAGCAAGCAAATAAGGCCAATGCAGGAATACGTTCCCCATAACACAGTTCAAAACAAACACATGTGCTACTTGAGACTGCTCACTAAATATTATGAAAAAGGTCAAAGAGAAATTCTAGAATTGAAAAATAAAGCATTAAAAATGAAACACTATGTAATAGACTAGATAAAGCTGAAGATAGAGTCGGTGAACTAGAAAACAGATCTGAAGAAATCATCCTTAACATGCTACAAAGAGGTAGAAAAAATAAAAAGAAGAATATGTAAATATCCTTAGATGTATATTTTTAGAAAACAAAAAACATTGCAAGTTAATGAGCTAAAAACTTCCATTTAGGAAGCTAGTCAAAGAAAACCAGAGTGAATGTAAAATATAAATAAATGGAAGAAAATAATAAAAATAAAAAGCAGAAGATAATGAATTAAAATACAAAGAAATCTTGGAGATAGCTAAATGTTATCCAAATACTAGTTTTTAGGAACAAATCTAACTACTTATTTTGGGGGAAAAACAATAAAATACTTGTCAGGCTATAGAAAGCATAATTTCTGTTTACAAGGTAGGATACCAAGTTTTCTACATATCTTTTAAGCTTGTTGACTACAGTATCAAATTCCTTCAAATTCTTGCAATTATCTCACTCTTAAGAATCTCACCAAAATATTGTTATTAATCACTTTTTTCACATATTTTAGGAGATTTTATTTTACACATTTGTATTTTGTATTTGTACAAAATAAAGTCATGGATATGCTCACTTATGTCTTTGGGTTCTAGTGTTTTCATTGATGAAAATTTCTATTTTTAATCTCAACTAAGTTCCTCTGTTCCTTAATTCTATGGTTACAAGCATTTCTCTTAATTTTATTCAAAAATCAGATATATAAAAACCTAAAACCATTCAAGTACCACTACATTTATAACCAAAGCACAAAGTTCTTACTGGAAAATTAAGGCATTGGGTCTCTTCTTCCCTCTTGCAAGAACTACAAATAGATATCATGAAATGTAATTTTCATGTAGCTTTAACCTTTGTGAAACATCAACTGAAAGACAATGTTATAACAAAGTGGCCACTATTAATGAAGAAGAGTCACTATTCATTGGTGTTATCAATAGGTAGTAATCTTTGACTGCTCAAAATGTAAAATCCTTGTGCATACTGACTACAAAACTGGCGTTAATTCTCTAACCCTCTTTAATCAGTACCTTTCACAAGGTGTCTTTGTTGCAACTCCTACGAAGAGGCAGTCTATTTACCCACTTTTTAAATATGAACTTGCCCTGTGATTTGCTTTAACCAACACAATATGCTGGAAAGAACACTGTGTCTACTGCAAGGCTAGACCTCAAGAGGCCTTGAAAACTTCACTGTCTCTTGGATCTCTGCTTCCACTGCGAGAATGAGACCAGATTAACCTGCTGGAGAATGAGACCACGTGAGTGAAGCAGGGCAAGCTTCCAGTTGACTACAGATGCAGGGCAAACCCGGACAAAGTCACCAAGACAGGCGCCTGGCTGTTTACTATTGTATGGCACTGAAAATTGATGGCTGCTTTGCAGTGTTACAATGGCAATCAGTAACTGACAAGGTACACAAAATATTTTTGCATGGGGTGGGGCATAAGTTCACATTTCATGAAACCCATTGTATCTATTTGTTTTTGACATGTTTTGGTATCTGTTTTCTTGAATAAGCTCTTTGCTCTATTGGAAGTTTTGTGAGTTTACATACATTTTGTCCATTTGGCAAGGGAAATAATTTTTGTCTTTCTGCTTTCTTTCAACTTTTGGGGACTTAAACTGAAGGACTGTGGTTACAGGACAATCACCTCTATCATCCAACTTCTCAGACTTCTCGTGTCCACAAAGGCAAACATGGCTACTTCCTTACTAAGTGGATCAGCGGAGTCAAACATAAATTTAGGGACCCTGCCATCCCTCACCAACACTCAGATGCAGCATTAATGTTTTATTGCCTTGAGGCAATAAAAGTCAGCAACTTTGGAAAACACCCACATCTCTAGAAAGAAAGAAAACATGTACCACCACCCTCATTCTGATTAAAAAGCTCAGTCTCAAACAAGTGAAGTGGGAATAGAAGCAACAGGCTGATCACATTCAAGATTTCTAAAAATCATTGAACAACATGTGATTTTTCTCTTTCATTTCTGATACTGTGTACAATATTAAAGGCAAACAGTATTTTCCAAGTTGGGAAAAGAAAAAAATGATGTCAAACAAAATTCACAGGAAAGAAGTTCAAGGAAGAAGATTACAGTGTTGTTTCCTCCATAACTCAAACCATGCATATTTCACATTAATCCTCTATGAATAAATTTAAGCAGCACACAGGGCAAAACAGAAGAAGTACATGCCCTGTCACCCATCTTTGACAAAGAGAAAAACACCTTCACTGGAAGAAAGATAGCCTTTTTAATAAATGGTGCTGGGAAAACTGGCTTTCCATATGCCTAAGATTAAAACTAGACCCATACCTTTTTTTAAATGTATACCATCTTTAATGTTTAAAAATAATACGCAACTATAAACTTATTGTACAACAATGACTCTTTCTACTTATGTTTACAAAATTTTTTTATTTTAAGATGAAAAAAGAATAAAAAAGATTATACAGAATTTCAAAACAAAATAATAGGAGATGAACACTGGTAAATATGTTGCATACTGTTTTCTTCAAAGTAGTTGTTCAGATTATACGATATAGGCATGAAAAAATGATCAAACAATTGAACAACGAAAGCACAAACTGTTCTTTTTGATGAACAGAGACTAGTAGTTCACTATCTTGTGTGTGTGTGTGTGTGTGTAGTCTTTTCCCTTCTTTCTTTTTTCCTTTCCCCTATCCCAGTTGTTGTTTCCTTTTGAGCAGTTTCTTTCCCTTTCACATTCAAAATATCTATTGTACATTTTGAATCTTATTTACTCTTTCAATTTTTTATGCTTGGGAGACAATACAATATTTACACATGCGAGTCTGATTTATTTCACTTACAAGTATGGTCTCAAGGTGAATCCACTTACCTGTAAAAGCCTCAAGTTTATCTCTCTTTATAGCTGAGTAGTACATCATTGTATAAAAAAACCACATCTTTTTTATCCATTCTGTGACTGATGGGCATTTGAGTTGTTTCCAAGATTTAGCTATCACAAATTGTGCTGCTATAAACATGGGTGCATATATATATCTCTGTGATATGATGTTTTCAATTCTTCTGGGAAAATACCCAGAAGGAGAATGGCTGGATTCAATGGGATCTTCAATCCTAGTTTTTTGAGAAATGTTCACACTGATATTCACAGTAGTTGTACCAGTCTACACTCCCACCAACAGTGGAGAAATGTTCCTTTCCCTCACAGCCCCACCAGCATTTGTTACTGGTTGATTTCTTGATGATCGCCATTCATTATGGAGTGAGATGGAATCTCATAATTGTTTTAACTTGCATTTCTCCAGTGACCAATGATGTTAAACGTTTTTTCATTTATTTATTTATTTGCCATTTTTATTTCTTCACCTGAGAAGTAAATATTCATTTCAGATGCCCATTTTTGGATTGTAGAGTCATATCTTTCACCATGCACTAAACTAAAATCAAAATGAATGAAAGATCTAAATATTAAAACAGAAACACTAAATCTGCCGGAAGATAGGATAACGAGAACTCTTGAAGACATTGGTGCAGGCAAAGACTTCATAAACAAAACCAGACCACACAGGAACTATCACAAAGAATCAGGAACTATCACAAAGAAACTGGGATCTCATCTTATTGAAAAACTTTTGCACAGCAAGAGAAACCACCAACAGAGTGAAGAGACAACGCACAGTATGGGAAAAAAGGTTTGCCAGCCGTTCCTCAGACAAAGGATTACTATCCAGAATATCTAAAGGACTCAAAAGAATCAGATCCCCCTAATTTAAAGACCCAATCTAAAAATGGACATCTAGGATGAATACATACTTCTTAGATGAAGAAGTACACACAGCAAATAAAATATAAAAAATGTTAAACATCATTGTTCATTTGAGAGATGCGAATTAAAACACTGAGATTTCATCTCACTCCAAAAAGAATGCCTGGTATCAAGAAATCAACCAATAACAAATGCTGGCAGGGCTGTGGGGAAAAAGGAGCACTTCTCCAATGCTGATGGGAGTGTAGACTGGTGCAACCACTGCGAAAATCAGTGTGGAAAATCCTCAAAAAACTAAAACTAGAGATTCCTTTTGATGCAGCTATTCCCTTTCTTGGTATCTTCCCAAAAGAATTAAAAGCATCATGCCATACCATAGCAACATATGCACACCCACTTATAGTGGCACAATTTATAATAGCTAAATCTTGGAAACAGCCCCAATGCCCATCAAGCAATGAATGGTTAAGGAGAATGTGTTTTTTTATACAGTGGAGTACTACTCTGTTGTGAAGAAAGATAAGCTTGAGATATTTTCAGCTAAATGGATTCACCTTGAGACCATACTTTTAAGTGAAATAAATTGGACACGCGTGTGTAAATACCACATTATTTCTCTGGTGTGAGAATTTGAAAGTGTAAATAAGAGCCAACATGTATAATAGATACTGGGAAATAGAAAGAAAATGTTAAAAATGAAACAGAAATAAGGGAGGGAAGAAGAAAGGAAGGTAGGGACAAGAAAAAAGAGAATAGAAGAAAACAATGGAAACAAAACTTTTGTAAATGAGGAGAGGAAGAAAGGTTGAAAGGAGGGGAGGGGAATGGGTAAAAAAGAAGCCATACACCCTATGTACAGATACATATTCCATATGATGAATGTGATCATTATGTGCATCTGAAATGTACCCCACACACACAAAAAAACCCGAAAGTAGAAGTGGACCTGAAACTGACTATAAACTGCTTCACCCCCGTAAGAGTGGTCGATTTTGAAGAAGGAAAACCAGGTGGTTGGAAGATCAGATTGAGTAAAAGATGTATTTGACATATAATTATGTTTTTACAGTTATCTATTTCATCATATATTATATTCACATATATATTCATTACATATTACATGTATATTCATAATATAGAAACAAAATAGAAAACCTTTCTTGCCTTAAAATTTTTATATGTGAGTATGTGCTCTATCTGCAAAATATTTTAATCAAATCAAAAACAAAGTTTATAAATAAACTACTTACTTCATGAGTAGATAATGTCTACAAAAGTTGAAAAGAAATGTTTATGAAAAGTTGTATCAACCCATTCTCCATGCACTCAAGAGAAAGGCAGAGGCCAAGATACTTTGGCCAGAAAGAGTATCATCTAGCTTGCAGAAAAAGCATCAGCTCAGATGAGAAGACGAGCGGTTGTTGAAAATAAAAGAAGGACAAAGGGGACAAAGTCCATTCTTTTCAAACATGAAGAGTACGCAATCTTCTCATCCAATGACTAAATTAAAACTATTTTCTTGTTTCCTGTCTATAGTATCAACACTCGGTTTAGAATGGAATGAAGGGGGAAAGACCAAAAGACAAATCGACATATTATTCTGGCAGATAACCATCAGTGTAAGAGAAAGGAGCATTCAGAAGATCAGTTTTCAGCCCCCAAGACCATTTACTTCACACTTCTGTCATCTCTGGTTGCCTTTCCAGCAATCTGTCAACAGTTTCTATCTGCCAAAGACACACATTTAGCATCCACGAGCAATGATAAAAGACATTCAGCTCCCCACCTATGCAGTTTATGTTGAGCTCTAAAAATAAAACTATATTCTCAACAAAAGAAAAAGCTAATCGGGCCTTTTTGAATGTGCAACTTTTGTATTTTACAAAGCAAGTAATTAGCATGTGAAGATAGCCATTGATGTCTTACACATCTTCTTAGTTAACAATATTCAGGCATTTCTACAAGTATTTCCCACCGATTATAGAGGGCTGCTGGAAATAAGCTAGGAGGGAGGTAAGAAATGCCATCAAGAAGATTTTTGGCTGGTGTAGAGGAACATAGCAGTGCATCGTCATGTACAACTGAATATAATCCATGTCGCAGTCAAAGTGTGCCCAGGAGGTTGTAGGAGCACCACGGAGAGGCAGAACTTGGACCAGCAAATGCAAGGAAGGGGAAAGATGAAAACTTAGAGAAAAAACTCCACCAAGGGAGTTCAGTGTGGATACTGGTGACCTGCTAAAATGGCTCTGACCCTCTCTATGCACTAATTAAATCCCAGGTTGCTTCTCTATTCCAAATCTCAGGGGCCATGTCCAGCAGGCTGCAAGTCTGAGACTCTGCCAGAACAGGGAAAGGAGGCCTGACAACTGGATCTACAGAACTTAATTCATTCTATGATTTTGGAAAAGATGGTCACATTTGTGTTTGTGTGGGAAAGACAGCTGCAGTTGTGTTTGTCACCTGATGCAGAGTTTGCAAACAGAAACAAAATTTTGCCAAATCCTTCGGTCCGTGAAACAAATTACTTGCCAAAAAAAAAATGCTCATGAACTAAGATACCACGGTAGAATCAATACATCCCAGAAAGTAAACAGTATCCACGGTAGAATTCTTACCTGGTTTGTCCAGGGTAGGTAGCAGCCAGAGATGGGAAGGCAAGAGAGATGGAGAATCCAGGTTCTCTCTTTCTCACACTGAACAGTGTCTCCAACACAGCAAATCCCACTATGATTCCCGCTTCCATTGCTACGATAGGGTGTTAGAGTGGATGAGTTGGCCCCTCGAGGCTGATCCCCTCATTCCCTCTCTCCTGACAGGGAATAGGAGGGGCTGCCTGCTGTTGCTAATCTCTGGTGGCTTTGCTGATCCCAGTTTGGCTTCTCAATTCATTCATCACCTGTATCTAAAATTCCTTGCTCCTATTATTTCCTGAGTTATTAAGATCCCGCTGTTTTAAATACTCAAGTTGTTTTCTAGTAAGACCCTAAGAAATGAAGAGTCCAGCAAGAATCTGAGCTTCTCAAGGACAAGAATGGCCTTAGAATTGCTTTGTCTACTGAACCTAAAGAACAGATACCCAGGCAAAGAAGAGAGGAGAGGAAGGGTAGTATACAGGGAGGAAAGAATTGAACCATCGACTATAATGAGGTTCCCTTCATTTTCAGACCAAAGGAACTACATATGGCCTTTTACACTCTGACTTATTCATGGAATGACCCATCCTGAGCATCAACTTCTTGCATGACTGAGCAATGATTAAGCTATCCAACAAGATGCATAATGCCTAGTCAGTGGGGAGAGGAAGATGTGACCTTAACAGACCTTATCTCTCAAAGGGTCTTTCTGTGATGTGGATGCGCTATTGAGAAATGAAGGAAAGTCCCAGCTATTCTGAGTTGACCAGAATTCAAAGAAGAACCAAGCAGCTGCTGAAATCTGGTCTTGGCCTTATGTTGTATATATTTCCCTAATATAAAGATAAGCTCATCTGTATCACCCATGCTCTTAATGACAAAAGCATACATTGTTTATCGAGGCAGGCCAGCTGGTCACTGATCACAATCAAAGGTCTAGTTATTAATACTCACGTTGTATTCATCTTATTTCCCTTCTGCCTCAAAAATCGTAACATCACTTTGTACCCTACAAATATATACAACTATAATTTGTCAATTTAAAACAAAGCACAGGAAGGACTAGCCAAACTAAACTACTGACTGTATGAAGCATGAAGTCACAGTAAGACCTTGACCCTTCTGAAACGTGGGAGTAAAACATAAGGATCATGTTTATCCCACATCAGCTTCCTGTCTACATTGCTTATTTTTAAAGCAGTAAACATACTTGGAGTGTAGTGATGTAACCTGTAGAAGAATTCCTAAGAAATAGGACACAATTTCTGTAACTCTTCAGAGGGGTATTGATGTGAAATTCTAAACACGGTAAGGGCATACTTTTTTCCCTTGAATCATAGCTTTGTAGGTTTGTAAAAATGTATGAGAGGTTTTTTGGTGGTAGATTTGTTGCCCTTGTCCCACATTAGCAGAACTAAAATATAAAGATTATGTTTCTAATTGCACATCTCCAGTTATCTGACTAGCAGGGTTTTTTTAGGTCTTCTGGGTCATAACCAATTCACCATGTTTTCATAATCTGTGAATATTTCTCCTATGCCACTTTTGCGTAATCTCTGCTTTGCACTGGGTGACATGCCAATGTGCAACGATCTCATTTGGGACTTTCCCAGAAATCGCAAAGCAGCGCAGAAGTCTGGAAGCCCACAGCCATTTCTGGAGCCATGAGTATCCTCAGTGCATCTCAACTCCAGTCAACTGCCAACTAGATTCATGCCCATCCTTCAGAGTCAACATGGTTGTTGGAAAGGCCACCAGATCCAAGGAGAACCACAAGTCCAGATCCTACAGCTCCCTCAAATGCACTTCTGTGACCTTCACTAAACCTATGTGACTTTACACAGACTTTAAGTGGTATAAACCTCATTTCTTCATCTGGACAATGGCTCAACCACATGAGCATAAGGAAAAGAAATTAAAAATTAAACACTGAAGAACTCTTCTATTTAAAGTAAATATATTATTCATAAGGAAGATATGGTTATACCAAATCACCAATTATCATCTATATCCTTGATCGTGTCTTGGCACTTCTCCAAGTCTTGGTTTCCTTACGTCTGAAATCATAAGAACAATGCCTTATTTATCGTACATCCACGCCCTATGGATATGGTTTGATTAACTGACAGACTGCGCAAAGTTCTTTGCTCAGATCATGGCCGATCGTAAGCCTCGAATATTGTTAGCCATCATCACTAGTAGTAATACTAAAATAGCTCACCTACATTTATTGAGTACCTATTCTGTGCAAACCACTTAAGAACATGTGAGTGAATACTGGACAAAACACTTAACGTATGAATACTTAAAAATAATGCTATGTATACATAAAATGTGATAATTTTTTAAGTATATTCTAGATGAGGTGAATGACATAGCATGAAGAATTTCCAGGGCAAGTAGAATGGTCTCAAGGGACTTCAGGCCACCTGAGCTAAGACTTGGAATTGTCAAGATTGGGCAAAGGGACAGTCCTTGGATATTGGTCACCTAGAATGGAAGTATGGCCATGGACCAGGCCACTTTCTTCAAGCAGGCCAATTCCTGAAGAATCCTGGCCACCGACAGATGTCTTGAGTCGCAATTCCAGTTTCTATGGGAGTAGGCAGTGCATTTGTGGAGAAGGATTGGAGAGGCTCAGCATAGCAGCTACATATGACCCCCAGAAATTATTAAGAACAACACTGACTTATCTTGGGGTCCACCTGACTGGAATGCAACTGGCCTCCAAAACTCCAAGACAAATCCAAACCAGATCAGGAACGACAGACACCTCAGAAACATCCAGAAGGGTCCTTCAAAACATGCTGCTCCCAGAAAACCCCCTCACCTACTCTAGCAGTAAGATACTTAAAGATGACTCAAAAGACTGAGAGGTCCCCAGTAAATCAGTGTGGATCAGCTCCCTTCACGAAGTCGGGTCCATCGAAAGTGAATTCCCTGACTGTCAAGACATCAAAGGAGAAATTCTCTGCGTTGACTTGCTTTTTAGATCTGGTTGTATTTGACAGATTTTCATTTTTTCTCTGTTGTCATTTTAAAGGATGTCTAGTTTATCTCTGTTGTGTCTCTTCACTGCTATAACTAGAGACTAACATACCAAGTTAAGAAAGTACTAAAGGTCAGAGATGAGACAAAGATAAGGGCCTGAGAGATAAGACTTTTTAATGAACTCTTGGACACATTTTTTAATTCATGTAGAATTACATTTATATCTTCCCAAGCATCTAGAAATTGCATGTAGTTTAATTGATTTTCCACAAATCGGACTGCCTGCTTCTCCCACAAATACATGCACTGTTGACGCTGAGTTGTGGAATCGTAGGAATTAGGATTGGAAGAGATGTCAGAGTCCTCTCTTCCAATTAAACCAAGTACAGCATGAGTAATTGAGTTTCTCCATGGACAACCTCGGCAAGCTCACATGTGAGTCCCTAAGGCTGCTTCTTCTATCTCGGGGCAGCAACCGTCTTCCGAAGCATTCGTCACTGTCCATTCCCTGCAGGGTACTTCCCACTGCATCCGGATGCTGCTCCCTCACATGGTGGAAGGAGCTGTCAAATGCACCAGAGCATCCTCACCCCCCAATTAAACCCCATGCTGTGCCCAAGAAGTGTGCTTTTCTCTTGCTTTACCTTCCCAAATATTCGCTTCTGAAACCCTTCCAATGCACCAGCTCCCGCATACAGAGTCATTATTCTGCTGTATCTTTTTTTACTATTAAAAATAAATTTTAAAAGATTTGTTATAATATGTATAAGTACATGTGATAGTAAATATTACAATATTTTAGATACTTGTTGCACACAATTGGAAAACCACTGATTAAAAGAAAAGTGCTCGTGATGTAGCATTCGACTGTTATTCCTACCTTCCCTTCTTCAGTAATAGTGCAATACAAGGGTCCTCCCTTCATGAAACCCAGGACGGTCATGTGATCCAAGTAGGGGCAACTCAAGTCTCCTCCCCTAGTATTCCGAATTTGAAAGGATGCATGTAAAGATGGATGAGTGCTTGGGTCTGATGAACTCGAGCACCAGTGACTCTCCTTTATTTCTCATTATTCACGTCTAGGAGGTGCCTCTGAGAGTGACCTTCCAGTGCCCAGGTGTTTGCATTTTCCTCACCTCTGTGGCCTGCCCCATAGCCTCTAAGCCATTCTACATTTATTTAAATTGCTTAGCATTGTGGCTTGACTGTGCTACAACCCCAACACCCAGAGAGAAACAACAGTTAATATACTGTGGATAAAATCCTGGGCTTTCTCTTCATGTGGATTAAAAAGAAAGATTATCTAGTTGAAAAGGAAGACTAGGAGGAAGATTTTATGGAGATAAATTTTATTCCAAAAAGAAAAAGTGGATGACACAGTGTAAACCAGTTGATAAGTCTTTTTATTGAACAAAATGTGGTGAATATCTTGCAATGCTCTCCTTCCGACATCTGGGGTTTTTTTTCCAGTTTTTTGTTTTGTTTTTTTTTTTTGGTTTTTTGTTGTTATTGCTGTTGTTGTTGCTTTTGAGAGGCATAGAGTAAAACTACAACCAAGCACTTCATAAATACAAAGTTCAAAACATGCTTCCTACTCTCGAAGAGCTCATAATTTGGTTAAAAGTTACTCAGGAGCACAAACAATAATAGAAGAAAGATCTAGAGTTTTCCCAAAACAACTAAGGCTTTAAATGCTCTAAGCGAGGGGCTCACATCCCACTGCAGGCTTCACTGCTTGAGAAGGCAAGAGTGGGGGCTTTCTCCATCTGCACACAGCTTAGCTTAATCGCTCACCCCTCAGCCCCTCCAGAAGCAGCTCTGCTGTTGAGTCTGGCCCTCCTCTGATCTGTCACCACCAGGAAATGTGGATCTTGCACCTCTTGAGATACCCCGTGGGATGGGGAGTGGTGGGAACTGAACTTTGGTCCGTAAGAGTTCCCTGGTCCAGGGGTCTATCTCTAGTACAAGGGAGATTTCTGGCAGAATCAAGTCACACCTTGTCCTGACACTTCACTCACAAAGTGCTGGGTGCTGGCTCGCATCCAGTCTGAAGAGACAACTTCAGTGCCCACAAATGTCCAAAAGGGACAAAGCAGGAGGCCGGAGAGTAAGGGCAGTGACCGGAGCTATGTGCAGGGGAGTCAGTAGTTACCGGCACAGTGTTGGTGGAAAAGTAAATGACGGAAAACAGGATGAAAGTTCCCCAACAAATTAAAATAGAGCTATCATATGATCCAGAAACCCCACTTCTGTGCACTATAGATCCAAAGGAAATGGAATCAGTATGTCGAAGAGACACCTGCATTCCCATATTCATTGCAGCACCGTGCACAACAAGTTGAGATGTAGAATCAAGCTAAATGTCCATCCGTGGATGAATGAATATGGAAAATGTGGTGTATATACACAGTGGAATACCATTCGGCCCTATGGAGAAACAAATGCCACAAGATCTCACTTAATATATGGAATCTAAATATGTTGGACTCGTAGAGGCAGAGAGTAAATTGGTGACTGCCAAGGGGTTGGGCTAAGGGGTTGGGGACAGGGAGGAGAGGACTGAGAGATGTTGGTCAAAGACTACAAAATTCAGGTAGATGGGATGTAAATCCTGGACATCTATTTTATAACCTAGTGACTCTAGTCAATGATGTGGTACTGCGTGCTTGAGAGTGCAAAGAAAGCAGGAGATCTTAAATATTCTCACTACAAAAAATGATAAGCTTTAAGATGTTGGGTATGTTAGTGTGATTTAATCATTTTCCAATGTACCCATAGACCAAAATATCGCATGGGACACCCTAAAAGTGTGTGATTCTACTTGCTGATTGTACCTGAATAAAGCTGAGAAAGAAAACAAGAGGGCAATCACCTATAGAAGGGCTTCCTCAAGGTGTAACACAGAGTCTTCTCTAGAACCACCCTGGGGCCTTTGTTCCCCTCCTTTCACGGTACCTGTCCCCCCTGCAACCACCACCCAAGGTCTGTCTCTGACACAGAGGGTAAATTCAGAGTGTCTGGAATCGCCTTCTGGGGACATTTGATCTCCTTTTGAGGACATATGTCTCCATGGTAGTTTTTGTCTTAAGCTGGAAAACTTGGGAACCCTCTGTGGCCCCTTTCCAAGTAATTCTCTATAAATTACCACCTTTTGCTCCCTCAAAGTCCAGAAAATTCACATTCTAAGAATCTTTAGGATGTTGTCTTCCAGGCACAGCTGGGTCTGCATTGTACAGCCGGAGACTTCTGACTGCAGGCCCAAGGAGCCCTCGGCTCACACCCCTGCTCCAGGGCCCCTGCGGAGGGTCTGAAACGCCTAAGCTGCCCTGACCTGTGAGCTCCAGCCTAGAAAGGAGGCTTCTCACAGCGATGGAGGGCATTGTGCCCGGAAGGAAGGCAGAATAGGCTCAAAATCTAGCTGCATGATCTTGGGGCAGTTACTCAACTTCACTTATGTGCAAAATAAGAAAAATGATAAACCTCACTTTACCAGTTTTATTTTTATACTTTCAGTGTGAGAACAAGTGTGGTTTTCAGCACACTGCCTGACATATAGAGTGAAAGCTCAAAAAATGTCAATGACTCTTACTATTTTTTCCATTTCCAGACTGGCAAGAAGTCCAAAACGTGAGGTAAGAAGACCATGGTGTCCTACGTCTGTCTGCCTTCCCCAATGCTGATGTCATAAATCAACGCTGCCCCCCCCAGAAAACCTTTTGTAATGGTACAAACATTCCACACCCACATTAACCAATATGCAGGCACTAGCCACGTAGGCCACTGAGTCCTTAGCGCGAGTTTAGTGTGACAGAGAAAACTATGTTATTTCTTCAGTTCTTTTTATTGTATTTAAATGTAAAGTCACAAGGCTAGTGACTACCTTAGTGGACAATGTAACCCTAAATGACCAAATGAGAGGAAACAAGGCTTGAAGGCCAATGACAGATCGAATTCCAAACCGTAGTTAAAAGAGGCAACGGCATGGCTCAAGCAACTGATAGATCTTTTCTAAGGGCAAGGAATGGTCAAGGATGGCACTGGGTATTGGCAAAGCTGTGCCAGAAAAGGAGATGAACTAAGAGGCCAGCTAGGGCATCGTGCCCCCAGTCCATTCCACAGCTGCACCGCATGGCCAGTGCAGGAAGGATGAGGTCTCTGTGTTTCCACATGTGGTTAATCTCTTGGGGCCAAGGTGACTGTTCTTGCTATCGGGCAGATTAACTGTGTATTTATGGCCCTGCCTGGAGAGTCCAAAATAAGTCATAAACAGTTCCAAACAGCACACTCAGATCCTGTTTGAGGGCCTGCTTTTTCTGTATACAAGAGAGGAACTTGTTATAAACTGCTAAAAAGGTTGGGGAGAGTGAGAGGGGAAGGCAGGAACAGAAAAAGGCCCCCTCTTGGTGGGATGCAATGCAGGGCGATAAGGTGAGTGACTCTCAAGCTTGAGACCAGATGCCCTCTTGGCTCTGCACTTGGGACAAAATGAGAACGGTGAGATGATACAGGGAGAGAATGATAGCAGGAGAGGAGGCAGCTGCCAGCAGGAAAGCTCTTGAAACTGCTGCGCTTTTATCAGGAGCAGCTGTAAGTGATGGATTCGACCTCCGATTTACTTGTCTGCTTGTCTTGCTCTCACTTGGGAACTGAAAGCAAATCACAAAACAAACAAACAACAACAAAAAAAAAAACCTGGTTTGACTAAGGACTTTGTTCCTGAACTAATCAAGGAATCTGGAACAGCTTCAAGAATGCTATCACTGAAGCTTCCCTTCATTAAGAAATTTTATAAGACAGCACTTACAATGCTCCTCCCGGTAACAAGACAAGACAATGCTCACCTATACAATCATCCACCAGATGCTGTTTTGGAGCTTAGTTTACATCAAACCTCCCCCCTCTTTTTTTTAATCTGCCTGAAGATAGAGCCATTCGCTTCAAAACTGTTTGTATTGTTGACCAAAAAATTCCTTCTAGGAGTTTATCCTAAGGAAAAATCAGAGAGACACATAAACATGAATGCATACAGATGTTTATGAAGCAGTATTAATAACAAAAGAGAGTATGTAAATATCCCAATAGGGTTGGTATATTCATCCAATGGAATCTTACACAGCCATTAAAACTCATCATCTCAAAGACGTTTAGTAACATGGAGCTAAAGCATGTTTTCATGATGTGGAGTGAAAAAAGGAAGACTTGGAATTGTTTAGACCGCGTGATCCTGTTTTCTTAGATTCATGGCTTCGGCTGTGGATGTGGCTGTGTAGAAAGAAATGGAAAGATGTTTGCAGAAGTAACCTGTGGATAATGAAATTAGGAATCATTTTTACCTTCTTCTTTTGTACTTTTCTGATGTTTCTAAAATTAGGATAACATAAAATCAGAAGCATCTCACATTCCATAGCCTCCCAGCAGCCAGGCACATAAAAATACCCACGGACACCTTGCCTGATAAGAGTCGCTTCTCAGAACTTTCTGGTCTGAGTTTCTCCTTTCTGACCTAGTGAACACAACGGCTAAATTCATTTACGGCCTCCTGGTAAATGTAAAGGCACTGCAGGGTTCCAGAAAAGTTTTCTTCAACATTCCCCAATATATTTTATTTTCCCCACACGTGCAAAAAGAAATGGGCTTCCCTCAATGTGTTTATGTGCTGGTTAAGAGGGAAGCATTTCTGCTCATGCCATTAAAGTCGTACAGATATTCTTTTTTAATTCCCAAGTCTCATTAGTCATAACTAGCCCTTTGCTTTGTTCTGAGCTGCTTTCCAGTGTAGAAACATGAAGAAGGTGAATTCCCTAAGGCCAAGGACATGGGATTGGTCTCTGCATTCCTCCATCATTTAATACAGTGTCTGGTCCGGTACATAAGTAATAGATATCATATAAATACCAATCAGTGGGTGTGGAATGAAGAAGGGAGAAATGGGTAGATGGGTGAGTGGATGAGCAGATAGAACTCTCCCTCTCAAAATTAAACAAAATGAGTAATTATAGGTAAAATACTGAGTCAGATTCTACACCGTGGAACACGAAACAAAAATGTGTCTTTTAGAAAAAACTATTACCAGTGCTAACTTACTAAACCAATAATACACAATAATACCCCACTAAAACGAAGGAACTTAAGCTGTCCCAATTTCCTTGATTTAGCAAATTACCTTGTCACTTTGAATCAACAATCACTTGTACTTGGTCCAGAGCCGTTTATGCTACTGTTTAAGTCACAGTATTTCTTTTCTACCTCATGACTTTCCTGTTCCCTAAAACGAATGATACTGGGTTGTTCCAGTCATTACCACATGGAACAAAACCACTGATCTGCTGAGCCAACCCAAACTTCTGACCCACAACATCCTAAGATATAATAAAACTGATGTTATTTTAAGCCACTAATTTTTCATGCAGCCTGATATACTGTAACAGATAACTGGAACACCTACCTTTAACCTTATCACCACACCCCACCAAGAGATAGCTTTAATTCATCTAGTTGGTGTGGCAGGGTAACTTAATAGAGAAACAAATTTCTCTTATGGGCTTTTTAGAGTGAGAAATCATGGCATTTTCTGCTCACAGATTTTCTCCTCCTCCCACCCAACCGCAAAAATAAGAGTGATGTGGATGAGCCAACCGAGCTTTGAATCCTAAAGACCTGCAGAAGCTCTTGCCTAAGGAATAAAGAGGCTTTCATTTTCCAGCAAAAGATAACCGCTATGCTCAGTGCTAGACCTTCTCCACCGGCCACTATGGGGAGAGTTCACGTAGATGTTCCAAGCAACAGCCCCAGCTAAGGTCCGGGACAACGATCACCATCAAACACCAGAGCAGGGAGGAGCAAAGCCTTTGAGATAATCCCAGTCCGAGCTACTCTCTGACAACAGCCTCATGAGACTCTGAGTGAAATAAAACTGCCCTGCTGAACCCAGAAAGCACAGACATTTGAGAGATCACGACAGTAAAGGAGCACTGTTTTATAACACTAGGTTCGAGTGGTGGGTTATGCAGCCATAGATCGCCAGAACGCTGGTCTTAACATCCTAAGTAAAAATAACCAATTAGTCACTGGGATGGCATGGAGGCAGGAGGAGAAAGACAGGAAGAGAGTGATGCTCCACCCAACTTCCTGAAGAAGAAAAGAGAAGGTTGTAAATGATTTGGGAACAAAGTGTCACCTTAGACCCCTTTTAGGACATCTGTGGGACAGGTATTCAGTGTCCTTCGACTTTCCAATCTCCTGACTCCCAAACACACCAATCTTTTTGTCACATTGTACCAAAGTTTGGGCTTCTCTGTGCATAAATTCCCCTTGAGAAAAAAAATGAATTGAGAAATAATTTGAATGTTGCAGATTAATCCTGAGGATTAAATTCTATATATTCTTTGGGAGCTTCTTTGTGTCTTTATAGTATCCAGCCAAAACCAATGTATCAAAGAAAGGATTTCATATTTATCAGAACATCTATGAATACTGTTGCTTGATAACCTTTCTCCTTTAGTCCACAGAGCTAGAGATTGCACCAAAAGACTCATTTTTCCCCTATTGACCCTATTATTCAGAATACCTCATGCATTAGTTACTAACATCCTACTTTTTATTAAACAAAGATATAAAATGGCAAGTTGAAGCTTTTACTACTTGAATTTCTTTAATTCTGATCAAAACAATATATGCACACATACATGTATTTGTTATGCATACATGTGCTCATGTACATATAATTTTTTTCATTGCTCTTCTCACCAGCAATTTTTAACTCTACTCTCATAAACAGGTACTTCTTTGAGTTTTTTTCATCAACACTCTTGCACTGTTACCTTTACCTGGGCCCACTGTGCCCTGGGTAGCCCCTTCCTTCAGGAAGCAGCACCAGAATGTTCTTGTTGTTGTCATCCCTGGACCGAAGGCCACCTATCCATAGATCACAACTGGTGTTGGACCTGAAATGAGATTTGCTGAGCCAGTCTCCTTCTTGGGTTTTAACTAAAGGCAAAGGAAAATAAAGGGAAGGTGAACAGAGATTGATCATCTGATTGTCCTACAGCTGACCACACAGCAGATCTCATGCCTGACTTCACTGCTTTTTTGTACTCTGGCTTTGCTGCAGCATACACAGTACATATGGGTTGTTGAGCTTCTCTTAGTTATTGATGCATCTGTCTCCTTACAAAACTCTCCTGCACTTGAGGCAAGCTGAGTAAATCTCTCATTAATCAAAAGTCCTAATAAGAACAACTTCCAGTTACAATGCCATGACTTTCTGCTGTACATTGACAAAATAACTAAAAGGAAAAAAGCAGAAAACACCAAGTGTTGACAAAGATGTGGAGCAACTAGAATTCTCATAACAGCTGATGATACACTAAGTGGTTACAGTCAGAAAACTGTTCAGCTATGTCTAGTAAATCTTCTCCCATATTTACCTATGACTTGGTAGTTCCACTCTGTCTTGGTTACTTTTCTCTCATTACTGAGACAAAATACGTGACACCCAAAGTGAAGCAAGGAAAGGTTTATTTCTTATAGTTTGGAGGTTTCCATCCATACTCAGCTGGCTCCAAGGCAGGGTGGCGTGGCTGAGGGGCAGCCATTCATGGTGGCTGCAAGTGGCAAGAGCAAACAGTACAAAAGAGGGAAAAGTATGCCTCCTTCCCGACCTTACATTGTATGTTGGCTCCACCCCTGGGCAGGCACAGCACTCACACCACCAGTCCCAGCGCTAGACAACAAACTAATCATGAACACTAGATTCAGCCACTTCCACAACTACATGAGACTTGGGGGCTACCTAGACACAAAACATAACACACAACACACTCCCATATCTGTATCATCTATACCTATTTCTATATCTATATCTATATCTAAATAAATAAATGTTAACCCACTCAGGGTATCCTGCACCAGGACACCCATGACATTTTCTTATAGACAAAAAGCACAAAGCCCCTAAAGGACCACTGACAGTAAAATGAAGAAACAACTCGTGACAGAGTCACACAATAGAATCCTAAAGGTCAGTCGGATGAAGGATCCATAACTACATGCAGTGACACAGAAGAGTCTCACAAGCATACTGCTACATGAAATTAGCCAAATGCAAATGACTTGTGCTGAATGAGCCCATTCATACTCACTCACTTAAAGTACACATAAAATTGTGAATGAGGTTAGTGCCTACCTTTGGGAAGCAGTAACCAGCAGAAGGTACCAGGAGTAATATGTGGGGCACGTTTTGCTTTTGGTCTGGGAGCTATGTATTCACAGGTTGCTTGTCTTCAAAATGCATAGAGCTGTATCTTAATTCGTTATGTGATTTTTTTGTGTGTATTATAGTTCAATAAAAAGCTTTTCCTCTGAATGCCCAGTGTCCTGAGATCAAGCATCATTATAGAAGACCATGCACTTCACAGTTTGACAGTTTTTTGGGTTTTTTTTGTTTGTTTTTTGTTTTTTTTTTTTTGTGGCACCAGGGATTGAACTCACGACCTTGCGCTTGCCAGGCAGGCGCTTAGACCACTGAGCTAGATCCCCAGCCCAACAGTTTGACAGTTTTTTAGATAAGAACTATTAAATCTATTTCATCTTGAGCATCACTGGTGCCAAGACCAATATATTCTGTGAAGTTTTGCACCAAACAACTGGATAATACTAAGCTTCTATCTATTGGGGTAACAACTTACCAGGTTAGAAAAGTAGGATCACTTGAAATGATAACCTACTACCCAAAGAATTTAGCATTCTGATCTTTTACAATGTTTCCTAGGACTGTTTCCTTATACATTTGTGGTCATGACTGTCAAAAATCAAATTTAAATTCTGCTCTTTAGAGAAAGCTATTGATTCTAGCAACACAGATCAAGATAACTTTGCTATGTCTAAACCATGTGCCTCTTTTGTGAACTTTTTTTCCTATTATGGCAACAAGAACACATCTCTTAAATTTTGAAGCACATAGTACAATATGGTTAACAGTAAGAACAAGGTCATACAGCAGATCTCTAAAATGTCTCCATCATGTATGAATATACCTCTGTACCAGAGAGCAGAAATTCTTTACTTTCCTCTACTGTGAGACCCTAAAACCTACCATTTTACTATCTATTTCTATAATTCTGACCATTTTAGATATATAGCTGAAATCATGCAATATTTGTCTTTCTGCAATTAGCTTATTTCACTTACCACAACATTCTCCAAGTTTTTCCCCATGACAGTGTATGACAGGGTTTTCTTCTTTTTTAGGACCAAAAATAAATCTTCTATACTATATACCACATGTCTTTATTTACCTATTAATTATTTCTTAGTTTGTTTCTGTCTCTAAATGACTATGAAAATGTTACTACGAGCATAAGAATGCAAATATCTCATTGAGATTCTAATCTCAATTATTTTTTAATAATACCCAAAGTCAGACCAGTGGATCATGTGGTAAGTAGCTCCATTTTTATATTTTTGTGGAACTGTCATACTGTTTTTCATGTTGATTGCACCATTTTATATTCCCACCAATACTGTGCAAGGGTTTTGTTTTCTCCATATCTTTGACAACACTCATTATTTTTTTAATAGTAGTCATCCTAAGAGATGTGATTTGATATTTCATTATGCATTTTATATGCATTTCCCTAATGACTTATAACATGGAAATATTTTAATATACCTTTTATTATTTGTATGCTTCTTTCAAGAAATGTCTACTCAAATCCATTGTCATTTTTTCATCAGATTATTTGGTTTTGGGTTTCTTTATTTTGTTTGTTTTTACTATTGATTTGTAAAAGTTTTTTTATTTAGTTTAGATACAAACTCCTCATCACATACATGGTTTGTAAATATTTTCTTCTACTCTGTAGGAGAGTAGGTTGTTTCTTTTGCTGTGCAGAAGCTTTTTAGTTTGATGTAGTCACACTTATCTATTTTTGCTCTTGCTGCCTGTAGTTTAAGGTTATATTCAAGAAATTATTGCCAGGACAATGTCAAGAATTTCTCCATGTTTTCTTCTAGGAGTTTTATGGTTTCAAATTTCATGCTTAAGCCTATAATCCTTTTTGAGTTGAACCTGTTGTACAATGTAAGACAATGATTCAACTTCATTCTTTTCCACGTGGACATCCAGTTTCCCAACATCATTTATGGAAAACAATATCCTTTTCCTATATGTAGTCTTGTTGCCCTTTACAAAAATCATTTCATCACATATGCAAGAGTTTATTTGTAGGAACTCTATTCCATTTTTTATGAATGTCTTTATGCCAGTACCATGGGGTTTTGATTACTGTAGTTTTATAGTATGTTTTGAAATCAGAAAGTATGGTACTACTAGCTTTGTTGTAATTTCTCAAGACTTTTTTTGGCCAATTGAGATTCTTCTATGGTTCTATATGAATTTTGAGATTACTGTTTGTATTTCTCTTTAAACATACCATTGAGGTTTTGATAGAGAATGCACTGACTCTATGGATCACTTTGGACAGCATGAACATTTCAACAGTTTTAAATCTTCCAGTCATTCTATGGCCACAGAATGTCTTTCCACTTATTTGTGTCTTCTTTAATTTTTTCAACAGTGTTTTGTGGTTTTCTATATACAAGACTTTTACTTGCATGCTTAAGCTTATTTCTAAGTATTTTACTGCTTTTAATGTTAAACAGTTCACTTAATTTCCTTTTTGAATTTTTTGTTTTTATTTTTCATAAAAATGCAACAATTTTATATGTTGATTTTGTATCATGCAACTTGGATGAACTTGTTCATCAGTTGTGATAGTTTTCTTTGTGTGTGGGTATACATGAAATCTTAAGCTTTCCTGCATATGAAATCATGCCATGTATAAACAGAAATTCTCCTTCCTTTTCATTTTTTCACTTCCTTTTTAAATTTGGATGTGTTTTCTTCTTTTTCTTATCTAATTGCTCAGGCCTAGCGATTCCAACACTAGTTTGAAAGTAAAGGGAAAAAGTGAGTACCCTTGTCTCGTTTCTAATCTTTGAGTAAATCAATTTTTTTAACCACTGAGTAATGATGATAGCATTGGAATTTTCATGTATTGGCCTCTTTACTTTTAAATTATCTGTGATTTCATTGCCTTTTCCTACCTGGGAACATTTGGAATTATGGAGAGTGATAGAATTTGATTAATGCTTAAATTCACTTACATTCAGAGAGTTCAGTTCTAAGACCTTTCTGGATTTTCAGCTGGACCTTTATTTATAAATACTGATATGAAGGCAAAGTATTCTAAACACTGTATTCACTCTAAATTTTTTTTTAACAATAAGGCATCTAAGAGTGTCTTGTTATTTCACAGTCATTTCTCACTAAAAATAAAGAAAAGGGGCAAATTAAAACAGATCCTACCTCAGCTGGCATACGTTTCTCTTGGCACCACTCACTTCCTGGGAGCTAGAATATTTGTTGTGCAACTCAAAAGACTGGACTGAGTGTTGACCTAACAATAGTGCAGCTGCAAGCTGAAAAAACACCAAGTCCCCGCAGGACAGCTATGAAAATACAAAAAGAACATCATCTGTAGCAGGCAGAGTGACTAAACTGAGTCCCACAGGCATAATCAAACATTTGATCCATTTTTTTCTGAAGGAGAAAAGAACCCTGATGACAAAACCAAGTCCGCAGGCTAAATTTTAAAAATGTGATTCCTGAAAATAGCAAAGCTACAAAAGAAGAAAACTGGAAAATAATTCTATGTCATCTTTGTCCACACATTCCCCTTACCTAAGGTCTGGATGGCTAGAAATACACTGTCCAAAATATTATGTGGCTATTATTCCTTGAAATATGTCTAGTGCAACTAAGAAACTAAACTATTAGTAGGAAAATATAAAACACTAATTATCTTTAGTATCTATTATATTTTGAAGTGATAATATACTAAGCTAAATAAAACTTGTTAGTGTAATTAATTCTGTCCTACTTTTTTACTTTTTTAATGAGGATTTTAGAAAAACTGTGTGGTCCATGTATTTCTATAGGATAACCTTTACTTAGAGAATTGCTTTAATTCTCTAACTCACTTTTGAAATGGATATCTAATCAATGGATGAAAGGTTTCATGTCTTGTTTATTATTAACCTTGCGCTATCTAAACAGATGTCAATTACAGTATATAAAATAAAAATCGAGCACTATCTTTTCAGAATCTTAGAGGCCGATGAGGCAGTGACTAAGTAAACCAAAAACTGGAACAGTGTGCTAAGTTAGGAAAATATGGATCATGGAAATGCAAAGGATCACACTTAGCCAGCAGGAAAAGACAGAAAGCAGGAAAGACCTCCTACAAGCAGGGATGATGGAACAAAAAATTGCTCATGCCGTTTGTTTGATGCTCCCTTTTAAGTGAAAGTCTACGAACGGAGCCCAAATTGTACACACAACACAAAGCCAAGCTTTGAATGGATTTACATCTCCCTGACTTACACCTTCTTCACATATGCTAAAGGCAAGAGATGAGCATGTGAGGGTACAGCCTGAAGTTTCATTGATGGTTCACTGAAAAACTCGATGTGTTGTTCTCTCCCCTTAGGGTTTAGAATTTCCTTCTCAGAAGCAAGCAGATCACCTACATTTCACTGGACTTGGTGTGGAGCCCTGACTCTGGATGACTGATAAGTGTTTATCTCTGCTCACCTGCCTTTGGTAGAATTCACCAAGTCGTGGCTATTTTTCCTTTCTTCCCCTTCTTAGCTCCAGATTGATCTCTCGATGAGGAAACTCTCTTTGAGAGAATGTGAATGATGTGCCTCGCAATTCTTCCCTTGTCTGGTCCTTGTTGTTTTCATTAAAGGAAATCTCAAGCTTTCTTGCTTTTTCTTTTTCTCTAGAAAACTATGCCCCACATTTGACCCAGAGAGTTCAGTTGGCTGTATTAGTTATGACATCCTGTTTCCCACTTAAACCCTCATTGTATCTGACCCATAATCAGAATTGAGGGTTGCCATTACAGAATTGCTTGGTTTGGGGGAAGACTGAGAGTTATGAATTTCGATTACTGGTTTTCTTAGGCAGTGTTGGCTGTTTCTCAAGAAGATAAGTTCAGTAGAATCATTTAGTTTTATTACTTGAAGGTTAATGTGTATGTTTTAGAAAAATCATCCTGAAAGTAATGTAAAAGGAAAAATAAAGAGAACTAGGAAAAAAGATACAGATATACCTTATTCATTTAACAAAACTTGATCAGGTACCTGATCTACCAAAACAGAGCCTAGAACAGGCAAATACAACTGCAATACATACATACACATGTATGTATATACATGTAGCATACATACACAGATACACACAAATTCCCTGAGACTGCTTCCTCCATACTGACCAGGACACTGAATGGATTAGTATTAGATACCAATTTGGCTGGGTTGGAGGATACTCATGGTAAAATATTATTTCTGAGTCTGCATGTGAGGAATCTGGTAGCAAAGATTGGCATTTGGATCAGTAGATTAAGAAGGAAAGATCCATCCACATGCAACCTGATGGGCAACATCTAATCTGCTGAGGACTAAGCTGAAACTAAAAAGCAGAGGACAAGCAGACGTGCTCTGTCTTCCAGTATAGGGATATTCATCTTCTCCTGCCCTTGGATTTCAGATATATCCAGTTTCTCCCAGCCTTCGGGGTCTAGAACTTTCAGCTCTTCAGATCCTCAGGGTTTTGGCCACAGGCTTAAATATACATCATTGTCTGCCTGGCTCTTAGGTCTTCAAACTTGCACTGAGCAGTACCACGGGATTCCTCGTTTCTTCAGCTTGCCGATGGCATGTGATGGCTCTTCTCAGCCTCTGCAGTTGCATGAGTCAATTCTCAATCCTTGCTCATCTATATTATCCATGCATCTCCTATTTCTTCTGCTTCTCTGGAAACCTAACAAGTTCTGTGCTATTTTCAGTACAAGACTTGTTCTGAAGCCACTTTCTTACATCATCAACGTTTAAAAAAAATAATGGCAGCTACATGACAGCTCACCAATTAAATGTGGCCAAAACAGGAGACACAAGGTGTGATCAGTACGTATGGTTGATATGTTTTAAATTTAGTACAGTAAAACGCACATTGCCATTATTCCTCCTCGAAATGCTCCTCCTCGCTTCAAACACACGTAGCATTCTTCCCACTTTCTGAAGCTGTTCTGGAAGTCTTTTTTTCTGAGTGTCTTCACAAGGTATGATCAAAAACACAATGCATGCCGCTGTCGGGTGCCATCGAACATAAAGCTAGGCTTGTAAAAACATGACTGTGTCCTCATCCACTTTATTCACCAGATATGTCACCATGTGACTTCTGGCTCCTCCCCAAGGTCAAAATGACCATCTGGGGAAAGGTAAACATTTTGAATCAGTTCAGGACATCAAGACAGCCATGGCAACACAGAAGAACAACGGGATAAGTGCCTTCCGAGTAAGGGGGACTATTTTGAGGCCATTAATGGCAATGTATCTGTCCAATAATTGAATTTCTTTTGAAGAAAAATAAAGCGAAATGCAACGTCTTTTGCACACAAGAAAATCACACACCTCATTGATTAGTCTCATTCAAGTTCACGACCACAGTTGTCAACTGGACTCCTCTGGGGATGATCTAGAAATCAAGTCATGTGAACCTGGTCTATTTGCTCTCCCCTCCCCACTATGTCAGAGGGTGGATATGGTAATTAGCTGGATTGTGAGAATCAATGCAAAAGATATATGTACATCCTTTAAAGTGACCCCATCAGATGCTATAAGAGGAAGTTAGTAAAATTATAATAGTGGTATGTGTCAACCTGCTATTACCACTACATAAGAAACAACCACAAAGTTCCATAGGATGACGGTGCAGTGAAAGTTGACAGTAATAGTAGTAATGTTATAAAGTCAGCTACTGCTGTACGACATACACAGAATCTGAGAAGCACACGAAAAATAAGCATTTATTTCTTGCTCATGTATCTGCAGGTGGGCCTGGGTTCAGATGAGTTAGTCTGGGCTCCGGTGGGCTTGGCTTTAGGCAGAAGTTGGTTTCAGATCTACTCCATCTTTCTCATCTTCCTGAAATCAATATGCTACGTGGAACCAACAGATAGGGATGTTCTTCACGTAGCTTTGGCAAAAGTAAAAAAGAATGGACCACAGCCCAAGCATGTCACAGACCTCCCATCACTTGACATTCCACTGAGCCAAACAAGTCAAATGGCCAGGACCTGACTCAAGTCATGGGGTGACTGACTCAGTTTACACGTCTTGCTGTTCTTGTCGAAAGGCACACAGGAGGCTGAGAGAGTGTTCAGATTTGGACTGCCTCCTCCTGGCTCATTGTCCAAGTACAGGCCAATTAACTCTGCAATAAAACAGGACACACCAACCTAGAGCCTCAAGAGATTGACAGAATAAGAGGAGCACATAACCTCACAATGAAATATGAACATAGCTTGGGCATTTGTAGAGAACACTGTGGTTTATTTCTGTTTTGCTTTTCCTCCATTGGGGAGGGAAACTTTCCTAGCAAACACACTCACAGACAGAGACGTCCACCCCTCGGGCTAACACCAGGCACACTGCAAAGACAAGACTTTGTTGACACCAGAGGCTGTGATGTAGTGAGCCAAAGCCACCGCCTGCTGGGCCAAGACAACAAGGCAGTGTTAAGGGGCTGTGTTTAGACAAGCCCTTGAACCCACCGAGAGCAAGAAAAACCTACCACTGTCAGCCGGCCCAGGGGATGTACCAACCTCGCAGACAACAGTATCCCCCATGCAGCCCAACAGAAATGTTGATTTAAATTATTTGTGCTAATGTGAGTGGGGATAATGTGATGTGATTCTTGGCTTGCTGACAGCAAGCTGTGAATGATGTGGTAATGATTATATATATATATATATATATATATATATATATATATATAATCTCCATCCTAGCCTGGATGCCTGAGAAGAAAGGCAGACTGTGAAGTCACAGCAGGATCCTGTCATTTGCTGCCCTGCTGAGCGTAACACACACAGGGCTGAGTCCAGGTCTGGTGAGAGGAGGCAGTCAGACAAGCCCCAGGATTCCAGAAAAATCCTCAAGCTCCTCCCAAAATGTTGCGTGGAGAATATCAAGCAGGGGAAAAAGATGTCCACTCTGCATATTTAAATTAAAAATGGTAGAAAAATCACCAGATAACCAGCATCCTGTCAGGACTCAAGGCAGTTTGAGAAATGGTCGGGGAGGGGGGTGGTCCTCACCTTTGCCTATCATTTCCTGTGTGACGTGGCAGGGTCCCTGTCTTTGTAAAACAATGGCTGACAATAGAATGCAAAGTAACTTACTTTCATGAAGCCAACAGAAAAAGAAATTGCACTTTGAGTTTCAGGAGAAGGGGACCAAGAGATGCAGAGAGGAGAGAAGGAATGAGGGAGAAGAGGAAGAAAAAAGAATTAAAATGTGCTACGTGCATATACCATCTCCTCATGCGGAGTGTAATCTTCATATACTCTAAACATGTAGTAATAACAAAATACAGGAGAAAGAAAAGGAGAAGAACATGGCTCCAAAATTTCAAGATCATTAATTCAGAATGGTCATAACTTGAATTTATGGAAATTATAACTGTAAATTGCAGCCTAACGGCCCTTCAAAATGCCCATGGTTTCCATCATAAAAGATCTAAAATGGCCCACTATAGGCAAGGGAATTAATTTGGGATGGAGTTAAAGGATGTCATGCTTAAAAATCACATCTATTTGGCATGTGGCATAGAATGAATGATATGTCTACTTCTTTTTATTTCTTTTTCCCTTTTTCCCCCAAGTTGTATGATTTTTTTGGCCACAGGTCCTCCTCCTAGTGCTACCACATTATACTCATGCCTCGGTACTTACAAACTTCAGAGCTCAACAAACGTGGTACTCATCACATTTTGATGAGAAAAAGTTTCAGCACTCAGGCCTCCGTACCAGTCTCCCGCAGCTCCCAAGCAGTGCAGAACTCCCAATGCTCACTGTGACTGTCTTGCATTTTCTGCATTTAAACGCTAATTGTGGGTCGTGAAAAGGTTCAGAGTGATATCACTAAGCCTGAAAGGCTCATGTGAGCCCAGCAAATGGTTAATATTAAACCAGTAAAATACAGAAGTTCTGGGGCACTTTCACGAATTATTTATAATTAAATTATTTCTCAGGGGTAAAATCTGCTCGATACTTGTCAGTTCCAGCACTGGTCACAAGTTCCGGAATGAAGGAAGACTGAGTACTGAACTATGCCTGACTGTGTAACCCTGGAGGGATGGAATGATTATGCAATCAAGGACTAGATTTCTATAGAAGAAATAGAATCCAACATTGAGCCCACTCGTGGTCCCAATATGAACTTTCAAGCAGCTCAAAGTAGCACAGAGATGTGTCGACCCGGCCTTACGTGTGCCAAGCGCACCTCTTGGTGAGGGGTCATATGTTTCCTTCTGGCACACTCACACTGAGCCGCTGAGGACACACATTGGTAGACCACTGAGTGAAATTCACACTGTTCGTTCTAGTGGCCCATGACACATCTTCCAAAGGGCTCTGCTTCACATGAGATGAGTGCAGGTCGAATCCTGCCTGCAGTCTTATAGTTTGGAAGCCGTCCTGGCCTCTTTTTCCCGGTCTTAGTCTGGTGAGACAAGCCAAAAGGCTTTGTCGCACAGCCCGCGAATTACTTTTACTTTTACCATTGACTCCTAACCCTTGGCCCTGTTTTGTTAAATATGCTTCTATTCCTGCAGAAACTTGGCTACATATTGTCAGCCCAATAGTAACTCAGCACATGCAAGATGTGGTAAAGAAATGACCCCTTAAACTTGCCTTTTAGAGAAGAAAGGGGAGAAATGTTGATTTGGAAAAGATTTCTTAACCTATTTAAATGCCCTGAACACCCTGTTTCTCTTCCCCGCACCTAGAGTCCCAGAAAGTCTACATAAGAAACATGGCAAAAACACCAGCTGTATCCCTAGTGTTTTCCTAAAGTACTGTGCCGTACACATTTAGTTGGAGCATTAGTGAGAGGGAAAAAAACCATATGAAACTGAATCAGATTTTATAGGAAGGTGGTAAAAAGCAAATCTCTTGGGACCGAATTAACTGTGGCAAATTACAGAAGAAAAAAAACTCAGGTGAGTCATTTTAAATTTATACCCAAGCAAACAAATTAATTTTGCTGTGATTCCAGACCACGTTTTACCCTCATCTGAGGGGAAGAAGTAGCTCATTTTTACAGCCCTGGATATAACAACTGCTAGTCTTTATGCTCTCGATAATTCCTTGAGGTTGCTTCGTTTCTGTTTTTGTTTTTTTTAACTCTAAAAATGTTTGAAATTGAACTACACCCTCATTAGCTGGAAACCTTAAATTGGTAGCAAGGCCCAACTTCTCTCCTGAAGACATTTTTTTCTAACATCTGACCCTGGCTCCTCCCACACTGCTAGTCTCATCCGATCCCATAAAGACAGGCACCCACAGCTGAATTTGAGTCCAGACATCATATTTTGGGGAATGACTAAAAATACCAGCCTACCTATTTTTAGCATGGAGAATAAACAGTATCTGTGTGTTTCTTTGGCTCCCAGGAGATTGTTTTTAGTCACAGAATTGAATACCCCTCCTTCCCGCCATGGCTTATTTTTAAAATACAGGCTCAGAAATAACCCACATACAGAGCATGAAGGCCTAAATTCCCTCGGAATGGGTAATATGCTGTCCAGAATCAAAACTCATGCATGAAATGGGCCATCAACAAAAATCAGAGGCCTAGAGACCAGTGCTTTTCTGTTGAAGATCTGCCACACTTTACCATTCTGTAAGAGACCAACACTTTTGGTTGTAGGAAGTAGTAACTCATAATCTATAAAATGAACTGGGTGAGAAATAGCAGCAGAAACTGGCATGAAGAGGGAATGGGCTGATATGGTAGAGTAGATTGGAAGGGGCCTTCAGAAGGCAGAGAAGAACCTCTGTTGATTTGGCCAAGCCAGGGGATTCAGAAGAAGTTAAATCCATGTCCCTTCCATTGTTCTTTGAATCATTGGGTCAACTTTAATCAACAACTGCAAAAAAAGAACTTTTGCCCAGCTCGGTCCCTAGCGGGGTCACTGCCACAGTTCCCAAGCTTTAGAGAAGCCCGCTCTGGACCTCTGATTTTCCCTGATTTTCCCTATGGCCAAGAGGATATTTCCCCCTCCAAAACCCACTCTGTTGTAGGTTGACTTGTGTCCTTTCAAACTCATCCGATGAAGTCTTAACTCCCAGCCCCTCAGAATGAGATCTTATTGGGACGTAGGGCCTTTGCAGATATGATCAAGTTAAGATGAGGTCACGAAGGAATTCAATATGAGTGGTATCTTTAGGAAAAGGGTAAATTATGACAGAGACACTCAAACACATCAGGGAAACAACATGTGAAAACGATGGCAGATATCAAAGTGACGTGTCTATAAACCAAGAAACACCAAAGATTGTTGGCAAATCATTGACAAAGCTATGGAAGAGACATGAAATAAACTCTTTCTTACAGCTCTCAGAAGGAATCGACTTTGTGGATGATCTTGGACTTTCAGTCTCTAGGACTGTGAGATAGTAATTTTCTATTGTTTAAGACTTTCAGTGTGGAGTACACTGCTGCACACCCTAGGCACACTAATATACCCTCTTTCTAGACCACACCTCACCAGGCAAGAATCCAGAGATCCCTGAGCCCCTCTCCTCCAGGTCCTTCTGAGGGCAGCATCTGCCCCTCTGGGCTCTGGGCCTAAGGGAACCAGGGGACAGTGGTTCATGGGACATGTGTACACCAGCCTGTACAAAAGAGAGGCATCAGCTAGTACGAGAGGGAGCTTGAAGCAGGAAGAAAAGGGACCAGAAGTCAGTTCTCCAAAAAGCATAATCCAGCAGAGAATTAAATTAATTAACTTTAACTTTTGAGAATCGCAAATTTTAACCTCGCCTTCCAGGTAAAGAGGAGAATGCCTATGTCAAGATAGGAGGCACGGGCCAGGGATATAGCTCAGTGGCATAAGCGCTTGCCTGGCAAGTGCAAGGTCCGAAAAGATAGGAGTCAAAATTATATTTCTTGTTAATAGTTTGTTAGCTTTCTTTTTTTACTTCTAAATAGTCTGACATGGTGTACAAAGGCATTGTTGGTTTTTTTGTTGTTGTCGTTGTTGTTGTTATTTGTCTGTTCGTCTGTTTGTTTTTTGGGTGAGTTGTTTTGTTTTGTTTTGTTTTGTTTTGTTTTGTTTTGTTTTTTGGTGTCCTGGCCTTATCCCCCAAAGGTTAGGAGAGGGCGGGCCTGTTGGTAACAAAGATGCCACAGTCCATGCACTGCACATAAAATAGACCCCCGCCCAGCATCAGGCTTACATTTGGAAATATAACCATCATACATCCTTGTGCCCTCTTGCCTAGCACAATTTTATTTGCTCTTCAAAAAAGAAAAGGAAGGGAAAAGAAAGGAAAACAAGAAAATGAAAGAAAAGGATGCACTGAATGCAAAAGCTTAAAAATAAAAATTGTTTAGCCAAAATTTCTCACTAGAGCTATTAATTTTAAGAACTTTTAAGATCTGAAGGAAAAGAAGAAAAAGGGCTTTAGAAAAGTCCAATTTGAAACAGCAAAACCACCAGAGTCCCCCTTGATTCACTGAAGCTCAGCTCCTCTGGGTGACCGCTCACCCAAAACCCCTTATCCTCCATGCCAGAGCCTTGCCCTCTGCTCACCCAGAGATCTGCCAGGCCAGGAACCCATGTGGAGACACCGGCGTATAAACATACATCAACTGATCCCATGGCCTGAGACCCTGGAGCTTGGGGAAAATTGGACATCTAAAACACAGACCAGCACACATACTGGAACCAACTGACTTACATTTCTAGGGGAGTGGAACTTAATTTCAAGAGATTTGTAACTAAAACAGAAGCTTTTTTGTTTAAGGAGATTCTTAAGAAATGCAAGGAAAAAAAAAAGAAATGTATGGAAATCAGGATGGAAGGGCAGCACGAAGGAGGGTTAGACAGCAGCATTATCCACCAGCCGCTTAATGGTGTGTCATAGCTCACAGGATGAGACGACCTTCAGTGACAAGTAACTGGGATTGACCTGGATACAACACAGAGTAAAAAAGCTTTATAAAGAGTTTGGGACTTGCTTGAGCGACCCCAATTAGCATTTCAACAAGAGGCCTGGCTCTACTAATATGTAAATAAATAATCCAACTTCAAGACAAAATGAAATAGAAATAAATGCCAGGATCCCAAGTCCATCTTTCTTTAATAAAAATTTTTAAAAGAAAAGAAACTTGTTTTCTAACCTAGTGTTTGGCCCATGAGCAGTTGGTCCAATAATCTTGGAAAGCAGGAAATAGTTAATAAAAAAAAAGCAAGCAGACCAGTTCATAAAAGTGGGCAACAGACTCCAACAGCTCATATTCTCACTGCTTTCCCTTATAAAATAATAGAAAAAGCATCATAAAATCAATATTAACTTATTTAAGTAGCTGTAAAAGAGCTCTCTGGTCATTTGGCCCAACTATAAAATAATCTCACCATCTCAGTAAACTTCCAGTCCTTTGAGAGCTTTCTACTATAGCTGTCTATTAGTCCTTAACGATAAATACTTTTATTACTCCTGGCATATCTTTCTTAAAGTTGGAGAGAAGCGTTTCTTAAAGCAAACATAGCAGGTATTGCAAAGGAACTCTCAACATTACCAAAAGCTCCTCTATATATTCGTCCAAATACACAGTGAAACAGTAATAAAACTCTCACACTTCTTTCCCAAATAAAACACCACCAAGTGTTGTATAGCTAACACAATATCTAGAAACCATGTACCAACTTTCTTGTACTTTTCTTGATAGACTAGAAAGATTAAATCATAGTTCTCACATAGCAATTATTAGCTCACGTACATGATTCCCAGCTTTTCTGCTTTATTTTTGTTTAGAGAAACTACTTGCAGCTCATCCTGGCTGGCTGGTATAACGAAGATTTTTTTTTCCTACCTTGTTAGAGCCCCTTAATCACAGTACCCTAATTTTGCAGGCATATGGTAGAAATTTCCATCAGACCTTACGGTAGGAAAGGCTCTGCTTTTCTTAACAACTGCTTTGTTTCTTATGTTATGGACACTGTAACTCTTAATGACTTGTGGTGTTTCTCTCTCCTTGACTGCAGGCCACCTGTTAGTCTCTTTTACCCTACTAGATGATTTTTCTACCTTTATTTTTACCTTATACCAATTATCTTTCATGGTTCAATTGCAGGGCTTTTTCGCTCTTAAATTTTTTACAGAAAAGGTAATCCTTAAACAATTATCTTCAACTATTTTAAAGCTACCAAACAATATTATTCATTTCAAGTTTGTTCCCTTCCTCTCGACTTGGAGTTTATTTCTCTAGGAAACCCTTTCTGATAACATTAGTCAAGTATCTGTCAAAAAATACTCATCTTTTACCTTCACTTCTCCACCCTCATGTTAAATCAGCACTAATAAGTACATACCTCCAACACCGAGGTAGGTCCCTAGATTGTTAGTGTTGGCTGCATTTAGTTTATTTCTCCTAGGCTAGGAAAACCTCTGAGATTGGAGACAATGCCCATACAACTGTTACTTGCCAGTTGATAACCTGTTGAGTCCTGAGGAATTCAAATTGCTTATAAGACACAAAATTAGTACACAAAATGTTACTATGAATAATCAGGGTAAGATAGGTTATGCTGCAGTACAAAATAAGGTAAAACAAAACAAATATCTCAGTGGCATCACACAACAAAAATTTCACTGGTCACCCATAGAAAAGGCACTGCAAGTCCAAAGGATTCCTTAGAACAACTAACTTTCATACGTGCCTCAGCAATCCACACTGCTTTGATTTATGAGGCAAATTCATCAAAACGTAAGATTCATTCATGATCAGAAAGACAGACAAAAAAAGAAACAGAAGCATCGTAGAGGGTTTTTGGCAATATACTTCTCTTGTGTTCCTCTATCCTAGACTGAACGAGACACAGCCTTGTTTAACTGCAGGAGAACTGGAAATGAAGCACAGTTTCCCACATGCCTAGAGATCCAGACGCCAGCAGACCCCACTAACATTTACTGCATGTGCCTACTCTACAAAACAAAAGAAAATTCAGGCTGCTAACTCATCACAAAGACTTAAGAATAAATTCCAAATGTCCTTATTAGGTAAAATTATTTTTAAAGTATAAAATCCAGTAATGAAAATACAGCCACTCTCAGGTTGCATCCACCTCGTTCTCCAAAATCTTTTGCTCCAAAATCCCCTTGGTTCAAAAGTCCCTACCTCTCACCTAAGCAAGCAAATCCCTTCAAACTCAGCTTCTTTTTCCAGCCCTAACTCTAAGTCCCTCCTCCAAAGGGAACTGTGTTCTAAACAAATGGGTCAATCTGTGGTTCCCTCAATATACCTTGAAGCTTTTAATTTGAAAATTCCATAAGTTCACTTAATGCTTTCGCAATAAACTAACTCTAGTGTCATTTACTAATCACAAAATTTACCCGTTCAACTTATAGAAAACGACCTTCCTTTTACTCACCACCTCTAACGTTATACATAATTGCTCAGAATTATTTCCTTCTCAATATGAAGAGCACCTAAAGATGCAAGGTGCTCTCCTCTGGAGTGAAAAATATTAAAAAAAAAATTGCAAGAAACCTAAACCGAAGAACCTAGACTTTGCTTTTTCATTTTCTAATCTAATTTTTAGGATTAGGAAAAAAAGACATCCCTGTTTCAAAACCTCAAGTCATTTTCAGAAATACGTAATGTCCCTCTTTGGTCTCGGCGGCACAAGCACGATGAGGAAGGGACCGTCACCCTTCGGAAAGCGCCATACTGAGAAGGGCGCACAGTGCCGCCGCCTGGCTCCATGGCTCCCATCTTCCGACATCGGCCTGTGGCAAATGTGGCTGCCACGCGCAAGAGAAAGTGTAACCGGAGTGCAGAGGCTGAGGCCAAACGCCACCGGAACTGGGCAAAAGAGGCACCTAAAAATTGTGTATCACAGAGTCAAGCATGGATGCTGTGAAGGAACAACACCCAAACACGAGAGAGCAGCTGTGGCAGCATCCAGTTCATCTTGAGAATTTCAACGACTACTCACAGTAAATGCTTGGGTTTTAAAAGATAAAAAAAGAAGAAATGTGGAATGTTAATAGCTAATATTTATCACGTGCTAGGTAATATGCTAGGTCTGTTATGTAACTCCTGTTATTTAACCCTCATGAGGGCTATGACATAAGAACTCTTATCATCTGCACTTTACAAATGAAGAAAGTGAAGTAGCTTGATCAAAAGTTAATGAATTGGGAAAGCTATAATTTGACTAAGCCACCATCCCTAGAATCAAGGGTCCTTTATAATTCTACTCCCTTGAAAATCCTACTCTCAGTGTGAACTCGAGGTTTTAGATAGAATAAATAAAATATAGTAAACTCCTTCTAACGAGGTCATTGATCTACAAAGGAAAGTACTAGGAAGTCTCTGACTCTCTCAACTCTCCACAAAGTAGAGTTCTGGAGAACAGTTGTGGCACCCTGTCCAATATCTTCTCTCTCCCTGTCCTACCAACATCGCCCTTTTGGTTCGAGGCTCCAATATTTCCCTCAGCTGGGAGTACTTTTTCCAAACCTCATTTGCTGTGCCAACAGTGTAGTGGTATTATGCAAGATTTCCAAGTGTCATTTCTTCATACCATTAATAAAAGTAACTTCGTGGCCTGCCATAGCTAACGAAAACAACCCTTGAACCATCGTGCAGATTTGCCCACTGTCCACTGAAGAGAGGCACCATGAGCCCCCAGAGCTGTTTCCAGTTGAGAAACATGGAAAGACTCTGAGTTCAGAGGCTTCTCCCAGCAAGCCTAACCAGACTGGGTATCCCCGTGAGCCTCTGGCAGCCCTCCCAAGGGAAGAAGTGAGGGAGAAACCCAGGAGGGACCCAGCAGGCCCAGCCCACCAATTACCCCAGCCGTGGTCTTACACAAGCCTCCAAGCGTTTCAAATGTACACTGGTCATTCTGCTGCAAGATGGAAATGCTGCTTCCCCACACCCTTTAACACTTGAAAACATCTTGAAAGCAAAAATGGGAGATGGTTACTCTGAGAACCTCAAAACAATAGATTCCAACCCCTGGGGGAAAAGTACATCATTTCAGAAGATTATTGGCTACCACAGGAAAAGTCAATGTAGCCAGTAGTAAAAAGAAAAACATAGACAATGCCCTGGAAGATGTGCTTCCTGTGACTTCACAGTGCTCAGAGGAGAGAAGAAATTCATACCCACTTCCTATCGTCCTACGTGTCTTTTTGGACTGGGAAGGAAGAAGATTGATAGTGCGACAGAGAGAGGTGCAGATGCTGCTGGTGTCCACAGAGCAGCTCCTTCCGCTACACTTTATCCACTGTGATCATCTGTGACATCTACAATGTAAATGGGGTTGTCTGGGGACACTCTGGGGTTGTCTCGAGGACAATCCACACGATGTGTGTGAAGCCCGAAACACCTTGAAACAGCCTGAAAATTAGAGTTGGGAAGAGACCGACTGAAGAAAGGATGAACTCAACCAAGTGAGAACCATGCTGAGCCTCTCTTACACAAAGGGCAACAGCCAGTGGTTCTCCACATCAGCCAGGTTCAAGGCAAAGGAGATCGCAGACCCAGCCCGAAAAACACAGGGATGGCGGGGAGGCTCTCCCTAGGGTTGTGTAGGATGCCGCAGCTCTAGCGTATCCTTTCGAGAGATTCAGAAACATGCACTTATTTGCATGTGTACTTGTCTTGGCTGCTACCCCCACAATTCTTTCTTAAATGTGAGAGAGAACACCAGACCTGTTTTTCCTCAGAGAACTTCTGAGCTCGGAGAGACCATTGTGCTGCATGAAGATGAACAGAGGTGAGTAAAAAGAAAATTTCAGTGTGTACCCCAACTCTAACCTTCATTGATCAGTGGAGGGTTCAGTCAAGCTCATGTTCCTTTACATCTCAGATTCAATGTCACCAGCACATAGAGGCTTTCTCATGACACCTTAAAGTAAGTTTTTCACCATAGCCCAGCAAACTGTATCTCAATCAACTTCATGGCTTCCTTCCTATCATTTGCTACAACTTCCACTTTCTTACTTTCTATGTACTTGTTTTGTTTCCTCCCCTCCCCACCACCACCACCCATGCTAGAACTATGGAAAAGGAAACATATGTGTTTGGGTCACATGTGTGCATATTACTGGCCAGCACCCAGGGCACCACAATAGAATCTGGCAGCTGCTCAATATTTGATGAAGCAATGAAATTCTCTGAGCCTCCTTCCTCATCTCTAAATCAGAGATTTGCTGCAAAGACTAAAGAACACCCTACGATGGAATGAAAGGATCTCTGTGTCCCAGGCTGCAGCCAAGTCTCCCAGACCACTCTGAAGACCTGAGACACCACGCCTTCCTCTTCCAGAAACAAGTCACCGTTAACAGCAGCGCCTGAAGGAGCTGAGGGTGGAGAAGTTTGGCATTGTAACGTTTTACTCATCCAATTCTAGAATTGTCTCCCTTTGTGTATCTGTGCTGCTATGTCATACATTCACTGTCCCTGGGATAGGATGGGCCTAGAAGATGGGACAGAGAAGCTTACATATGAGGTGGCTGGGTGAGTGCTTCCCCAGTAGTCACCTGTGGTCTTCCCTGAATATGAACACCCTGGACAATGGTATGCTTGACTGTGTTCATCGTTTCTTTGTGGGGCTCTCTGAGACAAAATCATGATGTAATTGTTAATTCTGTGCATCAACTTATTGTTTGGTCAAACACTAGCTAGTCTCTGTGTTGCTAAGAACATATGTTGTAGGTGTGATTAACACTTACATTAAGAAAAGCAGACTACCCTCCATAACGTAGGTGAGTCCTATCCAATCACTCAAAGGCCTTAGAGGCAAAGACTGAAGCTTCCCAGAAGAGGAAGAACCCTGGTCCAAGATTGTGGCCCAAGAATTCTGCATAAGTGGCCAGCCAGCTACCTGCCCCGCAGATCTGACTTGCCAACCCCAACAATTATATGCGCCAATTTCTCTCTGCTTTGAGAGAGAGAGATTGACATAGACCTAGAGATGATAGATACATAGAGCTTATTTGTCTCAATTACTTTTTTTCATTGCTGAGACAAAATACCCAACATCCACAAGTTAAAAGTTTATTTGTCTCACTGTCTGTAGAGGTTTCAGTCCATAATCAGCTGGCTCCAAGGCAAGGTGGCCAACAGACAGGCATCACAGAGGAAAAGTTCATGGCAGGCAGAAGCTAGCAAAGCAACAAGGGATGACTACAGCTCTTTCTCTCCCTTTTATCTTACCCAGGTTACTTAGAGCAGGTAGTACTCACATCCTTAATCCTAGAGCCCTTGATCTTGGCACTGCACCATGAATCAATTCCAGCATCACACAGTCTAGATACAGCCACCTCTGAAAAGCCCCACCTATGCCTGCATGAGGCTTTGGGGGGACATCTAGACACAAGCCATGACACTATTTGTTCCCGTTCTGTAGTGAACTCTGACTGATCCAGGTCCACTAGAGCATTTCCTAGACCTTGGGATTTTCACCTGGAAGGAACGTGCCTTTTCCACAATGACGGAAAGCCGTGGTCTTCTTCCCTCCCAGGAGAAAGCTCAAGAATATCAGAAGGGCCCTCAAGAGTGAGCCAGTATAAGACCTTCTGGCCTCAGAATCACTTAACCTCAGCTACCTCTCTGTGATTCAGAGAAAACTGAAACCACAGTTTAGAACCTTGAAAATGTTCACTGTGTGGGGAATGAAGAGCTCCTCAAAGTTCTGACGCAAATGGAAAAGAGATTTTTCCATCCCTGGTTACCTCTCTAGGCCCTTTCACCACCTGGGGGGAGGAAAGAGTGGCACACAATCGAGCAGAATGAGTGTCTCTGCGTCCCGATTGAATTCCATTTTTTTAAATCTCTTTTCTAAAAATACAGAGAATTCTATGAATCCTTTTTTCTGCTTCTGAAATATTTTCTGCAGAATCTAGTGCTCGCAAAGCAGTGATTATGAATGACTAAACAGTCTTGCATATATTTCTGGAATACTTGGAAATGCCTCTGTTATTTTTGGAAAAGTGCTCTTGCTCAGGTTATTCCAGCAATGGGCAGCTACTGAAGGAATTCTTTGGTGATAAAAAGCCTGTAGCTCCACCTACTGCTTTCTCAAAGATGACAAGTCTGAGGACGACAAAAATGAAAACTAAGAACCAGTTATACCACTTCATTTTCAAAATGCAGCTCACTTCTTTACTTGTTTTCAGGAAAAGTAAGGTAATAGGTTTCTGCCACTGGCGATCAAATATACGTAGTCCATGTAGTAGACACTGTTCGAAAAGGAAAGGGAATAAAAGCAGGCAAGGAATGAAGCATTTTGAAACATCTTTCATTTTTGCCAACATCTGCTGTAAAGTGAGACCATCAGAGAGGTCTTTGGAGGATACACCATTTTAAGGAAAGAATTGACTTTAAACAGAGGCAAAATGATCACAAACACTAGGCCTGCTGCTATCAGTACATCTTGTTTTGCCTGGATTTGAAGAAATGATGAAATAACAACTATAGGCAAGAGAAGTGGGAGAATCCAAGTCTTTAAATGTTCCTTTTAAAATGGTCCAATGCTCAACTCCCTTGTATTTCCTCATGGCTCACTCACACAGGATCTGGTCCAAGAAACAATTTCCGATGAAATTAATCCTTTTGTTTTTACTATTTCCATTGCTACCAAAACTCCGAACCGACGCCCCTCCATTACAGCAAACTTTCCTGTCTAATGTCTAGAAAGTCAACCATAATAGATAATGCTAGTTTTCTCGATATGGGATTAAGAAGGAAACTTTCTTCCTTCTGTACCCTTTTATTCATTGTAGAAGTCTCAAATGCTTTTCAGGCAAAATCTAGTTTTCTGTCACAACTAGTGAGGTAGAGCAGTACATTTCTCCCACTCCCTGTTTGAAACACTGAGACACAACTGAACCAGAACA
>RJWT010001546.1:0-47398 GCA_004365215.1 Cuniculus paca
GAAATTGATTATATTTTACCAAACACATTATACTAGTCATTGATGACCTAGCACTATTTATTTCTACATTGACATTTGAATTTTATTTATTATTCTTCTACTGCCAAAACTATGCCACTGATACTGCTGTATTGTTTGGCAAGTGCATTCCACGCACTATCAATTTTAAGTCATGTTATTACAATCTAGTCAGCAGAGTTTATATGATTAAGAGGGAGAGGGAGTAGGAAAACATCTACTTCTTAATTAGGATGACAGTTATGACAACATTTTTCTTTTAAGGGAAGCAAATGACAAAAATTTTGTACAATTCTCTATACTTCAGTTTTTTAAGATCCTTAACCATAATATTATGGACAGAATTTATAAGGTAAGCTAAAAACAAGATGAAATTAAGTACAAACATGATCATGATTCTATTCTTTAATATTTACTTTTCAAAAAACTGGTAACATCCAATGATTCAATGGTGTAAACTAATATACCATCATCACCACATCAGTAACTTCGAAAAATCAAATGTTCTATCCAGGAAACAAACGACTGGCCCATAATTGAAGATTAAACCTGGCTTCTCCTATGTTCTCCTCCTTCTGTCCCTGTGTTTGAGCTTTCTAGAAATTCATTTAGTGTTACACACACATAGTCACATGTGATTTCCACTGGAAAATGGATTCATGAATCAGAGTTATCGTAATTGTAAGGCTGGAAAAGATTAATTCAACTTATCTTTACTGAATATTCACTATATCAAGTACGAGGGAATAAAGTAGTTTAAAAGAAAAGGATACTTTGCCCTCAAAGGGCTTATTAGACTGAGAATGTGGCCAGCAGCAGACTGAAAAGAAATTGGTTCTTTTTACCCTGAATGTGATAAATGATTCTTAGCAGAGGAAGTAGCTAAAGCTAATGCGAAAGACCTGCAGGAAGGTTCATGTAGGGAAGCTAGGGCTTGAGAGACCGGCAGGAGTAGCACCCACCCTTCACTCTACAGTCCTTACCTTTCTATTGAGAGAAACAGACGTTCATATACATCCATTGGCAATAAGATTAGAATTACAGGTAAATTCAGAAGCAAAATAAGCCTCCTTCTAAGCAAGTGCTTTTCGCCAGCACTCAATGTTGAGTGAAGGTCACAGACTACCAGAGCTGAAAGAAAGTTACTGCCACCTCCTTTCTGAGGTGAAAAGCCAGTGGAAAACAAAAGGAAATAAAACTGAACTTTCTTCTCTGCTGCATTCAAGTGGTTTAACCTGCTAGAGGTCAGTTCCTTAGGAGCCCAGTGGGTGACAAAGGCATACTCTCTCACAACCCACTAATTACGGCTGGGCAAACGTGTGCATCTTCTCAAATGGCCCAGCGCTTTGGCCTGTGGCTATACTGTTTGATCGCTTATGGCTTATTAGACACATGCTGATGAACACAAGCTATGGGTTGAGCTTTCCTCAAGGTACTAGACATTTGGGAGTAAAGACAGGTAAGATCCTTGCACCTGAGACAATGACAGCCCAGCAAAGCACAACCTAATACAGACAGAAACATACAAATAGGAGGGTAACGACTATGAAGAACAGGAACAGGGCAGTGTGAGCTGGAAGAGACAAGAACCAGACTCCTAGAGAGGGACACAGCACTGGGGAACAGCATACAAAGATTTGTGTGCTCAGGTAAGAGTAAAGAGGGCCATTAGTCATTACAGGAGTGGTATAAACAGGTTGGAAGGTTTCAGGAACAGATCACCAAGGGGTGGGGAAGGGACTGGGGAAGACAGAGCACCAAGAATAGGTTTTGAGACAAAAGAATCAACAGCTCTTTTGCGGACGTTAAGTTTGAAAGGACATAATGATACAGGTTTTCACTTTGAATAAGACACTTCATTTGTAAAAGCAATATTGCACCATCTGATGATGTTTCATACATGAGCAAAGTCGACAGAATCAGGTAAACGAAAATGTAGCAGGTGACTATCCAACCACATAATAATTAAAAAAAAATTACATGTGTTTCTCTTAAGTAGGACACAACTCTTCCTTCTGGATTTGTACTCCGTACATCTCTTTAAACTCCCTAGAGAAAATCTCTTGTCTTAGCTCTAATTGCTCCGCAAAGGTCTCATGTGTTTGGCGGGTACTGAGCCGTTCTCATTAGTGGGCTCAGTACCATCGGGAGCTGAGGCCTGGCCGAGGAGGCAGGTCACTGTGGTGTCTGGCGGATTGAAGTCTTGTCCCTGGCTCTGCCCCCTCGCCACTACATTCTGGCAGCCATGAGGTGGGCAGTTTTCCTTCTCCATGCGCTTGCTCCACTGTGCTGTTTCTTCCTTAGGGACAGCTGACTATGAGCTGGCTCTTTGGAAAACCGAAATCCAAAATAAACATCTGCTCTTTTAGGTTGCAGGTCTCAGGCACTGCATCTCAGCAATAAGAAAGGTGACTGATAAGACTAAAAATACAGGCTCCCAGTCTGATTGTCAAGGGATGTTGTTTCATATGGCCACCAAGATTTCTAAAAAGTTAAATCATGGGTATTAAAATGTATCTGAAAGATTTATTTAAAAAATAGAAATATGGTTTAAATAGATATTTCAGCTATGAATAAAGTTTGGGGAGCAAAGAAACCCTTCGGAGTTCGGATTCAAAAACTTTTATATTTTGTTTGGAATGCTGTTGCTTCTTGCCCTTAAAGCAAGACAACTTGTAAGGCAAAGTGCTAATGAAAATATCTCTAATATGCATTAAGAGACAAACTAGAGCACACAGTTACTATAGAAGCTCAGTATTACACACAGTAAATTAATACCTTGTGTTGGAAAAGGGGAAGAACAAAACATGAAATACTTAAAGGAAGTTTATCCCTTATGCTTTCCTTGCATGTGTGTGAGACATATGAGTGACTTCAGGGTTCATGCTGTTGGCAAGTAGTGATTCTTCTGTTGCTTTCAGTGCATAGGAAAATAAATGGCAACATGAGCAGAGTGACTTAAAAACCAGGTAGGAATAACAACTATAAAAGAAGTAAACGGTAGTAAGTCTTCCGCAAGGGAAACATACCAAAACATTTATAGTGACCGAACTCTAGATAATTTTCCATTCTCTATTTTCCATATTATAAAGTGTGGAAATTAAAAACTATTTGTTTTTCATTAAAATAATTTTTGAGGAAAGCCATGTAGATCAATGGACTAGAATGAAGAATTCAGAAATAAATCTTCATGTATATGATCATTTGATTTTTTACTAAGGGTGCCAAGACAATTTGATACCAGCCTTTTTAATAAATGGTGCGGTGGAGGTGGACGTTGATATGCAAAGGAATGAAATTGGGTACCTACATTGTAGCATTTATAAAAATTAATTCCAAATGGATAAAGGTCTTAAATTTAAGAGATAAACATAGAAAATGCTTAGAAGAAAACACAGGAGTAAATTCTGATGACACTGGGCTAGGCAATGACTTGTTAGATATGACACCAAAAATGGGCTAAAAGAATAAAACAGATAAACTGGACTCAATCAAAATTAAAAGTGCTTCAAAAGCTACAATCAAGGAGGTGAAAAGTCCATTCACAGAGTGGGAGAAAATACTTACAAATTATGTATCTGGTCAAAGATTTGTATCTACAATATATAATGACATATCTTAGTAAGACAAATAACTAAAAAGGGGTTAAAGGATCTGAATGAATATTGCTCCAATCACAATACAGAAATAGCCAACAAACACATGAAAAGATGCTTGACATCATTAGTCATTAGGAAAATCTCAATCACACCACTTCAAAACTGTTAGGGTGGCTCAAGTAAAAAAGACAATAACAAATGTTGATGAGGATGGCAAAAAACCTTAACACATGTATGTTGCTGGCAAGAATGTAAAATGGTAGAGCTACTCAGCAAAACTGTCAGCCATTTGTCAAAAGGTGAAATTCAGAGTTACACTTGTATGACTCAGTAATTCCACTCCCGAGTACATACACTAGAGAACTGAAAAACGTATGTCCATACAAAACCTTGTAAAAGAATGTCCACAACAGCCTTATTCACAGTAGACAAAAGTGAAACAACACAAATGTCTATTAATTTATGCATGTATAAGCAAAATGCAGTGGGTCCATACAGCGGGATATTTTGGTATGAAAATAAACGAAATACAGATAGCATTCTACATGTAAAAACTTGGAAACCAGACAGAAAAAGGTACATATTATATGATTCCATTTATATGAAATATCCAGAAAAGGCAAATCTGTTAGGGATGGATGTATGGCAGAGGTTGCCAGGAGACTGACTGCTTATTGGTATGAAGTTTCTTTTTCGAGTAAGGAAAATGATCTGGAATTATACAATGGTGATGGATGTGCAACTCCAAATATACTAAAGCCACTCTACTGTGTATTTCAAAGGGCAAATTTTATGGATTTTATATCAATTTAATAAAAGAACTTTACTTTCAGTATGCAATTTTTATCCTAATCCTAGCTATCTGTCCCTAGCTACCTAGCAGATATCTATCTCACTGCGTAGCTCACATGGTCACGTCTGCAGTTATACATAGGAACAAACATGAGACTAAACAAAAGAAGACCTCCATAATCGTCCTGATTCTGTCCCTACATGGCTGTGGACTTCAGGCAGCTTCTACACCACCTTTCTTTGTGCAACCTTCCTCCTTCGGAAGATGAATCAAGTAGGCATGATAATTTCTATGGGTTTTTTTTTTTTTAACTAAAAACAATGCCTCTATGCAGTATATTTAGAACACTTTATTGTGTGGGATTTCAAATGAAAATGCCTCAAAACCTCAACCTAGACAGTGCAGTTGTTTTAACAACCCAAACAACAACTAATTCTCAGATAACTTCAATTATTTTTTAAAGATATAGAGATGATGTATTTTTTAGCCTTTCCAAATAGTTCCTTCCCCAATGTTTGATAAGATGTCCAAACTACTTTTTATTTTTTCTATTTATTTAGCACTCAATTGCTTTTTCTACATTTTATGTTAAAGGGAAAAAAAATAAAAAATACAAAATTTCAAAACAAGATAATAGAGTAACAATGGTTAATATATTGAGTATTATCTTTAAGGTAGTTGTTCATAATACAAGATATAGGCATGAAAAATTGATCAAACAATATAAACACAAAACTTTCTTTTTAATGAACAGAAATTAGTAGTATAACTGTCTTAACTATCTTGCATATATATTTATTTTTCCTTTTGCCTTCCTTCTTTCTGCCTTTCCCCCATTCCAGTCTTTCTTTCTTTTGAACAGTTTCTTCCCATTTCACAGTATCTATTGTACAATTTGAATCTTATTTACTGTTTCAACTTCTTATACTAGGGAGACAATATGATATTTACACATGTATGTCCGATTTATTTCATTCATGAGTATGCTTGCAAGTTACATCCATTTACCTATGAAAAGTCTCAAGCTTATCTTTCTTTATAGTTGAATAGTATTTTACTGTATAAAAATACCACATGTATTTTATCCAATCCTTGATTGATGGGCACCTGCGTTGTATCCAAGATTTAGGTATTACAAATTGCGCTGCTATAAATATGGGTGCACATATATTGCAGTGGCACGACATTTTCAATTCTTCTGAAAAATACCCAAAAGGGGAATAGCTGGGTCAAAAGAGACCTCTAATCTTAGTTTTCTGAGGAATCTCCACACTGATTTCCACAGTGGTTCTATCAGTCTACACTTCCACCAACAGTGGGGAAGGATTCCTTTTTCTCCACAGCCCCACCAGCATTTGTTACTGGTTAATTTCTTGATGGTAGCCATTCTTTCTGGGGTGAGGTGGAATCTCAGTGTTTTAATTTGCATCTCTTGAATGACAAGTGACATTTAACATTTTTTCATATATTTATTTGCCATTTGTATTTCCTCATCTGAAAAGTGTGTATTCATCTCAGATGCCCAGTTTTAGATTGGGTCTTTGAATTTGGGGTGGGGGGGGTGTCTGATTTTTTTCAATTCTTTATATGTTCTAGATATTAGTCCTTTGTCAGAGGGACAATTGGTTAAAATTTTTTCCCACTCTGCAGGATGTCTTTTCACTCTGTTGTTGATTTCTTATGCTGTGCAAAAGCTTTTTAATAAGATGAAGTCCCAGTTGTTGATTCTTTGTAGTATTTCCCATGTGGTCTGAGTTTTATTCTCTGTGTAAGTGTCTGAGTTTTATTCTCTATACAAGTTTTATTCTCTGTAGACCTATGTCTTCAAGATACTTACCTCTTTTGTTTTCCAGCAGATTTAGTGTTTCTGTTTTAATACTTAGATTTCTGATCCATTTTGATTTTAGTTTAGTTCATGGTCATAACATGGGTCTAGTTTTAATCTTAGGCATGCAGAGAGCCAGTTTTTCCAGCATATTTATTAAAGATGCTATCTTTGTTTCAATGAACATTTTCCACAACATTGTCAAAAATAAGGTGGCTGAGTGTTTGTAGTTGTTTCTGCATCTTCTAATCTGTTCCACTGATCCTCAGGTCTTTTTTTTTTCTTTTTCTTTTTGGCCAGCACCATGCTGTTTTATCACAGTAGCTTTGTAGCATAATTTCAAGTCAGGGATTATGAGGCCTCCTGCCTTGCCTTTGTTGCCCAGAATTGCTTTTGATAGTCTAAGTCTCTTCTGGTTCCAAATGAATTTTAGGAATATTTTGTCTAGTTCTGTAAGATGTCGGTGAAGTAGCTAATGGAATTTTGATTGGGATTGCATTAAATCTGTATAGCAATTTTGGGGTTATGGCCATTTTCCCTGTTTGTTCATGAACAAGTGATATCTTTCCATTTTCTGATATCCTCTTCAATTTCCTTTTCCAGAGTACTGTAATTTTCATTGTATAAATCTTTATTTCCTTTGTTAGGTTGATTCCTAAGTATTTGATTTTTTTTGGATGCTATTATGAAGGGTGTGGTTTCCATAATTTCTCTCTCAGCAAGTTTATTGTTTGTGTAAAGGAATCCTACTGGTTTTTGAGTGTTGACTTTGTATCCAGCTATGCTACTGAATTTGGTTATTACATCTAGAAATTTTTAGGTGGAGTTTTTGGGGTACTCTATGTAGAGTATCATGTCATCTGCAAATAATGATAATTTAACTTCTTCCTTTCCTATCTTTTTTCCTTTTATCTCTCTCTCTTGTCTAATTTTTCTGGCTAATGTTTCCAGAACTTGAATAGGAGTGGTGATAATGGATATCCTTGTCTTCTTCCTGATTTTAGAGTGAAAGCTTTCAATTTTTGGTCATTTAGTATGATTTTGCCTGTTGGTTTTTCATAGATGGCTTTTATCAGATCTAGGTAAAGACCATCTATTTTGATTTTTTGTAGGGTTTTAATCATGAATGAGTGTTGGATTTTGTCAAAAGTTTTTCTGGGGTTGGGAATATAGCTCAGTGGCACAAGTGCCTATCTGGCAAGCACAAGGTCATGAGCTTGATTCCTGCTATGAAAAAAAAAAGTTTTTTTCTGCATCTATTGAGATGATCATGTGATTTTTTTCTTTGGCTCTTTTGCTGTGGTGTATTACATTTATTGATTTGCGTATGTTGAACCAACCCTGCATTCCTAGGATGAATCCCACTTGGTCATGGTATATAATCTTCTTGGTGATTTGCTGCATTCTGTTTGCTAGTACCTTATTGAAAATTTTTGCATCTGTGTTAATTAGGGAGGTTGGTTTGTAGTTCTCTTTTTTGGTTGGGTCTTTCTCTGGTTTTAGTATCAGAGTAATGCTTAGGGAGCATTGCTTCCCTTTCAATTTCATTGAGGAGTTTAAGGAGTATTGGCATTAAATCTTCTCTAAATGTCTTGTAGAATTTAGCAGTGAATCCATCAGGACATAGGCTTTGCTTTGTTGGAAAATTTTTAATTATATTTTCAATCTCATTCACTGAAATTGGATTATTCAGAATACTTGAAACTTCTGGTTTAACCTTTGGTAATTTATACATGTCTAGGAATCTGTTCATTTCTTATGTGCTTTCCATCCTATGAGAGTAAAGATTTTTCAAAGCAGGTATTGATGATGTTCTGAATTTCCACAAGGTCTGTAGTAATATGACCTTTTTCATTCCTCAATGCATGAACTTGAGTCTTTTCTTTCCTTTTTTTTTTGATATGGTTGGCTAAGGGCTTATCAATTTCATTTATTCTTTCAAAAAACCAACTCTTTGAATCATTAATTCTTTGTACTGGTTTCATAATCTCCATTGCGTTAATTTTTGCTCTGATCTTTATAATTTCCTCCCTTGTGTGGGCTGTGGGCTTGTTTTGCTCTTTTTTTCTAGAAACGTGAGGTTCAACATTAGGTTGTTTATTTATGCTTATTTTGTTTTCTTGATTTGAGAATTCGTCATTGTAAATTTCCCTTTTAGGACTACTGTCATTGCATCCCATAAGTTCCAGTATGTTACATTTGCATTCTCGTGTAGTTGTAGATATTTTTAAATTTTTCCTTAATTTCACCTGTGGCCCTCTGGCTGTTTAAGAGGGTGTTACTTAATTTCCATGTGTTTATGGAGTTTTTGCAGTTTCTTTTGCCATTAATTTTCAATTCCACTGACTGTACTATGATCAGATAATATGCATGGGATAATTTCAACTCCTTTGCATTTACTTAAGCATGTTCTGTGGGCTAGTTAGTATATGGTCTATTTTAGAGAACATCCCCTGTACAGCTCAGAAGAACGTGTATTCTGACGAAGTTGGGTGAACACTCTGAAAACATCTACTAAATCCATTTTTTCACAGGTTTGGTTCAGTTCTGATGTTTCTTTGCTGACTTTTTGCCTAGTAGATCTATCTCTTTGTGGCAATGGGGTATTAAGGTCTTCCGTTACAATTGTGCTATTGCTTATTTTTCATTTTTATTAATAATTGTCTTATATAGTTGGGTGCTCCCATATTTGGTGCATAGATATTTATGATTGTTATCACTTCTCTTGAAGCTTTTATCTAACAAGTATGTAGGGACCTTCTTTACCTTTTCTGATCATTCTTGGTTTGACGTTCACATTGCGAACAGAATAGCTACCCCTGTCTTCCGTTTTGTTTTCTAGGCTGATGCTTGCCAATTTCTTATGATGGATAGCTTTATCACTTGTGTTGAGGCTTCCCTAGGAGATGGCTGTTCTTCAGGGATGTCCTCCAGATGCAGGTGGTTCGTTATAGCTATCCCAAGAATCCACCTCCCAACTTGAAAAGGATGCAAAGTTACTATTTATCAGCACCCAGTCCTTTGGTACTGGGCCATGGTGATGATTATGACCCCATACAATCAGTGTTACCATACAGGGGAGAAAAACTAATTATAACATTTATGATATCCTGACTAAAGTAGTACAGTTAGTAGCATTAATAGTTTGAAGTACAGCTTAACTGCTGACAAACTATGGTAACGATTAACCTTCTACTTCCAACCACAGGAGCAAACTCTAAAGTTATACAACAAAATCAAACATATGGCATGTACTTGTATTAAGTGATTTTTCCCTTAGTGGGGTGATTTTAGCCTTCTGCAGGGAACAGGGGAGTTAAGATGGCTAGGGGACAGGATAAAATGATGAATGAGGTCAAATATAGTAGAGTCAAGGCTGGAGGTCAAAGAATGATCACTTGTGCTTGGGATACTGGAGGACACAGGAGGGAAAGAATGAAACAGTATGTGAAGGAGTAATCAGAAAGGGAAGAGACAATGTTTACTCACTTGAAAGTTCAAATTCAAGTAGGTGAGGAAAGACAGAAGGCGTATTAATAGAAGGAAATGTAAAAGAAAGGTAAGAAACCTAAACAATGAAAAAAAGAAGAAAGAGACAGAGAACAAAAAAAAAAAAAAAAAAAAAAAAAAAAAAAAAAAAAAAAAAAAAAAAAAAAAAAAAAAAAAAAAAAAAAAAAAAAAAAAAAAAAAAGTAAAGAAAGTACGGGAAAAAAAGGCCAGAGAAAGAGAAGGGGGGAGAACCCCAAAACAAAAATAACCACAAAATACAAAACAAAACAAGAAGACATTCAACCAGACAGGAAAAGGCTAGCCAATCAGACAAACAAGGGAGGATAAAAGTAGTAAAATACCTCTGGTGTTTACAGTTTTGTGACAGTGTCCATGTAAGATCGCAGAGATGTGCTGGGCATGGAGCTGATCATGGCCTCTGGATGTGGGGGCTGAGACTGGTCTTCTGTTGGTGGAGCTCTCCAGAGTCCAACTGCTGGCTCCTGGCTGCTGCTTCAGATGCTTTCATGTTGCTGGTCTCGGTGATTACTCTGCCCTCCAAAGGCATGTGTGTGCCCACACACCTGGGGCTGGTTGTCCTGGCTCTCCTCAATTCCGTCTTTATGCAGAGCTTCTTAAAGTCTTGAGTCCATATCCATCTTACTGTATCACGTTACCCCAAATTTTTAGTCTCTACCGCAATTTTAGTGATTCTACCTTTTCTTTAGGCAAATCATCTTTAAGAAAAAAATAAGTAGAAACCATTCTCATCCCTCTAAAGGGTTGGCTGTTACATTTTAGAATTCTAGGTTTCATTTCTCTATCCATCGGGTCTTAACCTCTACAGCCCAACTCTGTCACTCTGATGGTATGAAGCTACTGTCTCTAACAGGTGTCTCCCCTCCTCATTCACAGATTTAATAGTCATTGTAAATCCTCATTACTCTTCACCCTTTAGGAGGATTGTCACTACTGACCAAGACCCTTCAAATTCTTCTCTGTTTACTGGGATGTGATGCAACACTTATCTTCAACCAATTTCTAGTGTCATTCCTTTTTGGGGTCTTCGCCTCCCTCTCCTGAGCCAGCCCCTCTCTAGGAATGCTGGGAAGCTTGGAAGTGGGTCATTACATTCTCCTTTCCTTCACTCTCCTACCAAGAACTTACCTACTCCTGAGATCCAAAAGTCTCTTTATATAGATGATATTTTTTCTGGTACCAGAACACAAACCCAGGGCCTCATACATGCTAAGTACATACTATAGCACTGAGCTGCATCCCAGCTCTACGTAGATGACTTTCAAATTGCATTTCATTATTAACATCAACCTTTCATCACTGAAAGGCTGCTGAATATCTTCTTTATGTATCACTGAAATTTTAATAATAATAAAAGGATGTTGCTTTTTAGAGCAGTTTTAGGTTTACAGAAAACCTGAGCAGAAAGCTTCGAGTTTGGGTATTCTCTCCCTTGTTATCATTCTATATTAATAGCTTCCTCTACTATTAACATCCCGCATGAGTGAGTGTACATACTGGTTACAAGTGATGAGCCAATTCTGATCACTATTAAGCAACATAGGCTGTCGTATATTCTAGGGAACACACAGTGTTACGGAGTCCTATGAGTCTGGACAAAAGCAGGATGCTATGTGTCGTCCTCACAGTGTCATTCATAAGATTTTCCCTGTGCTAAAAATCCACTGTGCTCCACAGTCCGTCATACCTCTAAAATCAATGTACCACTTTCCATCCAGCCAGGTTTTCTCTACCTGTCTTACTTTCCTTCCTCAGTCACTTTCCTCTTGGTGTCTTTGGTTCCTCCCCTACCTCCACTTTACAATGCTTTACTGCAAATCCCGAGTTTCACTTCCTGCAAGGAAGTTGTCCTATTCATTTAGTGGGGCACAGTACCTTGAGGGGCTGAAATAAAACTGGTCTTCCAATAAATGAATGGTGACCTTCCACCCCATCACCAGGAGCCTGATTATTATGAGCTCCCTTCAGGGTGACAGTCATGCTACAGCACACATGTAATGCTATTGTCTTTGAGGTTAAAGCATAAAGAAATAGCTATGTTGGCAATCCTTTGCCATCTATTCCTTCACATCGACTAAGAACTCAGTGTCGTAAAGTCAAGTAGACTTCACTCAGGCAGTAATTTAAATATCTCCCTGGTTTCAAGTTTAGTGTGCCATTTTATAAACAATCCATGCACTTCATTCCCGAAGTGCCAGCATGGAGCTCAGTATGGGACACATACGGAAGGTAAATCTATGTGCAGAACTTTAGATCCCAAATGTGGAAGTTTCGAAAGCAGTTTCTGCATTTGAGTAAATTATATAGTTATAGCTTTTATGATTGGTTGAATGATGTTACCTCATTATCTTTGAGCAAGGCGGCGTAATAGGAAAAAGTAAGGGACTCTGAGTTTCTCGGTGCATTCTACTGCAGAAGCAGAATTCGTAGGAAATGAGAATGCAAACAAGAGAAGCTATTTTAACAAAATCCTTTGCAAAGCACCCATGATGGATAGACTAAAAATTAACAGCTTACAAAGCAGAAGCTGACAACTGAATGCTGATCATCACCAAGTTGGAAAACTGTTACACTCTGTACCAAGGACCTCGATCATATGAAATTATTAAACAACACTAACAATTTGCTGACAGAATCTAACTGTTTAACACTTCATTTTTCTACTATAAAGACCTCTTAAAGCCCATATCTTCTGTCTTTTTTTTAATGCTAGAAGTTCCCTTGGGCAAGGGCTATTTCTAAATTCACAGAGTTCATGATTCTGTCCACTAAGGCAAGAACTCATTCAGCAGCCCTCTGTCCAGCCTACAGCAAGCAGCTTGGTAGCAAGGTCACACTAGGTTTAGAGCACACTTCCCCAAGGAGCCCTGTTAGGGTCAAGAGAATGTCTACCCCATTGAAAGTCTTCCTTAAAAGGAAAAAGGGAGCTGGGTAGGCTGGCACATGCCTGTAATCCCAGCACTTGGGAGGCTGAGGCAGGAGGATGGCTGTGAGTTCAAGGTCAGTCTGGGCTATATAGTGAGTTCCGGGCAATCTGAACTACACAGCCAGACTCTATCTCAAAAAGAAACCAGAGAACAAAATAGGAAAAGTTTATTTTGAGAGACATTTTAAAATTTACAATGTATTTACCAACAGCTCTTGCTAGGTTTTGTGAACCTATAATAAATGAAGAAACTAATTACACACACTAATTCTGTAGAATTGCTTCTATTTGATCGTTATGTCCACATACCACAAAGCTACAGAAGTCATTACATGAAATTGGCTAATAACTTAGAAACTGAAATACTTAGGAATGTTACACATGGGAGTTAAAATTAGTTTCCCTGTCTTTCATCAGATGAGAGACACCTGCTACATTTTACAGTTTTTCAAGTAGGCACCATTCATTTCTACCTTCACACTTATACTATGGTTTACTGTGTAGTAACCTGCACAGTAACACTGCTTCCCCGCCAGGAATCCTCTGCACGTTACTGCCATCAAAGTGCCCACTCCTCATATCACCTCCCGCCCCCAGAAAACGACTGCAAGTTAAGACAAGCCTTTTTATGTATACTGGCAAAAACTAAAAGTTCCTCTAGTTTAAACAAGATGTTTCACCAAAGCATGTAACATACTAGACACATAATCACTTATTAATGTGCTTTATTCTCTAGACATTTCTCTCTCCATCCTTGGTGTGGATAATATCTGTCATTTTCTCTACTATGCAAATGGCAGTTACTGCTGCTGTTCCTCATGGTACTTCAGCGTGTGCTGTCTTAAATCATTAAGGCAAACGGGCTGGTGTCTGGGAAAGACTGGAGATAGGGCTCTGGGTCCCCATAACTGCAAGTGCAAGTATAGCTCCCAAATTCTACTAGTCATAATCCAGTATATTACCAATGAAATTTCATGAGGGAATTCCAGCTTCACATGGAGAACACTTTAGGTAAAGGGAACATCTGAGTCAGTTTTTGAAAGATGGACCAGATAGTAAGATATGGGGATGGGGGATGTGGCATTTTGGTTCCACCTGCAGTTATGTACAAGTAGGAAAGTGGAACAGTATTTATAATCTGTGTGATGATCATTTATCACATGACTGGAGCTACGTAAAGCTTCAATCTAGGTTATATATTTACAAATATACTATTACTATACTATACTATAAATACTATACTATACTATAAATATAACATATATGTTATATAAAGAAATAGCCCTTAAAGTGACATAATGAACTTTTACTAAATTACTGTGTTGTAGCTATTCCCCAAACACTGAGATTATAGCTTTCTTGCATTTGGATTAAACTCTTTTCACAAGTCTATTACAACCCTGTCATCTTATGATTTAGTTGACATCTTCCATAAGTTAATTAGTTGAAAAAGCAGTGAAACCTGATACATAAATATTGCATTTAATTTAGAGGGGATAAATGTATGCTCATTCATCAAACCTTGATTCTATAGCCAAGAACTGCTCTCCTGTTCCAAACATTCTCCCCCACACTACAATGTAGCAATGCTGTTCTGTTACAAAATGTCCACTTTCAGGTTTTATTTTTTTAAGAGTAAACTTGCAAGGCAATTTGAGTACAAACCTTTCATGAATGTAAAAAAGATTACCATATTTGGCTTACCTATTTCCAATTAGCACTAAAGAAACAAACAGCCTAAATAACCTCACTTTTGAGTTTTCCCAAAACATTCAGATTAGTTTTCAGAAAAAAAAATCTGCACCTGTATTTCATCACTGTGCACAATAGCTTGTAGAGCAGGGTTCTAACTGCTTACCCTACTAGTCAGGGGGTAGCTGCTGCAGTGGCTTAGGAATGAAAGGGAAAGAGAACTTCAGTTTTCTTCTTTTTGGAAGCAATGTGGGAAGTTGCAATGCAGAGAGACATTTACTTTTATGATGAAATTAAAGGTAAGTAAAGTCTCTGCTTTATCACTTGCTAAATTAATATCCAGAATCTAAGCCCACTATTTTACAACTGTAAATCAAAACTTACTGCTTACTTATAAGTGATTCAAAGGGTCCATTGTCTATGGTTTCCCAGGGTACCTTTTTCCTTTGACTTGAGAAAATGTTCTCTGGCACAGTGAACATTAATTATCTCCCTGTACTTAATGTAGGAAAAGTAAGATGCTCATTGGATTACTGTACTTTCTATTTAAAAGACCCAATTCATCTCTCATAATATTAAACTTCACTTGTTAACTTCTAAAAAGTTGGCATTTAACAGGTATTGGTCACCTCATCCTTGGACACTTTTGCTGACCCTCCAAGAGGAGCAGAATGGGGACACAGTTGCTGCTTTGGGGAGTCTCCATTGAGAGACTGTAAAAACTGTCTCTCAATCACGGAATCATAATCATTTGTTTCACTGTAGTTATTCACATCATATATTTGTAAAGACAAGTTCAAAGATGACGTATGCTTATATTTAACAATAACAAGAGATGTCCACAAGGAAAAAATGTTTAATGTTCTGTTATTCTTGTAATGAATCTCTAATTAATGTAGATCACAAAGTAGATCACATTTTTAATATTAAGAGTCAAATAATATTCATTCCCATTCAACCACTTCATTATCTTCAGATGGCAAAGACAAGCTCTTCGGTAAAGGGAAGGATGGATGTCTCGAAGGGATTTTCTAATCAATCTTGCCATCTTCAGAAGGGTACGCCCCCCAGACAGCAGAGTGGGAGGTAGGCTGTAAGAGGAGCACTGGCTAAAGTTTACCTGTATGGCTTTTGCAATGATTTAAGTGTCTGGGAAATGAGCTGGAGCTATGGGGCAATACTGAAACCTTACAGCACTTGGCTTGAGGCTGAGAAACAAGGGCATTTTTGATTTGGGTCAGGATAAGAACCATTCCAATCGAGCATGCCTGGACAGCCTACTAGACATGGAGAAAGCTTTAGAGAGAGATGCTCTGGCTCCACAGCCATCCCAGAAGAGGGAGCCCAAATTCCACATGAACCTAGAAAACCACCCAGGGCTCAGAGGTGGAACACCCAGAAAGGTGTAAACTCCATGTAGCAAATATTGATTCTCTTTCACAAGGCAGGTTTCTTTCCTGGTTGTAACTTGTGTGTATGTTATTTAGACAACAGCCCAACATTCTACAGACCTCAGAAACCTGATTGAGATTTGGGTTCAGATTTTAGGTTCTATGACTAAACGGAAGTATAGGTTTGTATTTGCTTCTTGCTACTCCCCTTCCTTACATCCACCTTGTACTGAAGATTGAACCCAGAGCCTCACCCATACTAGAAAAGTGCTCCAGTAGGGAGCTACATCCCTAGCCATGCACCTTTTAAACAACTTTTGAGGTAGGATCTTGCCAAGATGCCCAGGCTGACCTTCAACTTGTGATCCTCCTGCCTCAGCCTTCCAAGTAGCTGGGTTTACAGGTGTATACCATCATGCCCAACTTGAAAGTGTGGTTTTTCTGAAGGCCAGGATCTCAGTCATTCTTGACCCTGAGAGATGCTTTCTGCTATTTCAGCCCAGGATTGATACAGTTGGACAACTAAATGCTTTTAAGAAAAAAATCTTAGGATCACTAGTGCCTTTTGGCTGCTGAAACCTTCCTCCACTATTGCTTACTGGGAATTTTAGGATGGTTAAAATCCCCAAGCATTAGTCTTGCTGGAGAGGCAGGTTGTAGCAGGGTTTGGAGGTGGGAAAGCTCAGCACAACTGTGATCACTGCAGTATGAGTTCTCAGCATCAATACATATGCCATATGCACTCCTTGTGAGATTCAGTTCTTCAGCAAATCTTGCTGGGGACAGTTGTTTATGCAAATATTCATATTGTACTTCCAGGTGTTCAGGAACCTGGCAGACAACTCCTCTGAAGTCTAAGCTGTGCAAGCTAAACTATATTCAAAATTCTTCTTTTTATTTTTTTATTTTAAACAAAATAGAACAAAATAAAACAAAACAAAGCAAAGCAAAACAAAATAGAATAGAGTCAAACACAATATAGCATTACAGAACAGAACACTGCAAGCAATACAGGTCTTCAAAACATAACAACAGGAGATTAACAATGTTTACCCTACTGTCTCTTGCCTTCTTCAAAATGGTTGTTCATACATTTACAGACAATAAACTCAAACAAAACAAAGTAATATAAAACCAGATAAAACAAAAGCATTACAGGCCTTCAAGTCAGACAACAAGAAACCAACTTGAAAAATCACTGCAAAGAGTTGTATATTAGACACCTAGGCCCGATTGGAGAGATCACATAGTAATAATTGGTGTGAACATCTTTTGAGTACATTTCAGGATAGATCTGTTCACCAATTTGCGATTTTATAACCATGTATCTGTGTTTGCAACCACGTTTGTTATCTTCTCAGATTTCTTGAGTTTGTTCTTACTGTCTCAGGGATATTTGTGTTAGATGCAATCCATGCATTTGCCAATCTGGAATATTTGATATGAAATGTTGCCTGGCCCACTTGACTATGGGTGAGTTTCTTAATCAATGGGTGCCTTGGCTTCCTCATGTAAAATGGGAATATTATGTGGCAGTGATCATCAATCAGAGGCTTAGGAATTGCTATTACCTAAGTTGGTATGTGTGAAGCATTTTAAACAATGGACAGTACATATGAAGGCCCAATAAATGTTAGCTACTAATGTCACGACTATTAGAGAAGATACTGGGTTATCATAAAAGGTTTCATCCTCTAACTTTATTTAGGAAATATGGTTCATTTCACTGATTTGCTCTCCTAGGTCAAAAGACAGAAGTTGTAATTTGGTCCTTAACAACACCCCCCTGCCTTGAACTGACTCCCCTTGCCATCAGTAAGAGCACCTGACGTACCTGAGTCTTCGGGCTGCTTCCAGAGGTGACCTTAACACGCATGCAGTTGCAAAATGGAGCACCCAGTTTTTTTTTGTTCTTCTGAATATACCTGTCACTGGGCGCAGGACCACAGGGTGCTTCTCTTCAGACTTCCCCTTCAGCCCACACCTACCCTCCAAAGAGGCAGACTTATGTGACATTATTTTCAAGTGACAGGCTTCTGTGAGGTCCCAGTCACCTACACTATGACTCTGTGTTTGTATGTAGGCATTTAGTCTGGTAGGAGATCATACAATAATGACACTGGAGAAACTAAAAATATGTTCCAGTATACAATTTTGAGTGAAAGACACTTAAAAGAAAAAGCGGGCATAAGATCATTCTGACCATTTGTTTCCTAAAAGCAGATGAAAATCTCACTTGAAAGGTGTCCTCCATACCCTAACAGTCTTTTTTTTGTACTGGGGACTGTGCCCAGGTCCTTCGCCCCCAACATCCCCTCCCTTTGTTTTGTTTTGTTTTGTTTTGTTTTGTTTTGTTTGAGACAGGGTCTTGCTGTCTTGACCAGACAAGGCTCAAACTTCTGATCCTCCTACTGGAAAGTAATATTCTTATCACTAAGAAAGCAAAGTTGAAATAAAAAAAAATCTGCAAAAACCAACCTGATAAACCACCAACCACCCCTGATCTTTTAGTCACTTCTCTATCTAATTACCTCCCCACCGCAGCCCCTCTGCATTGCTGCATTTCACAACTCACTGTTCGCTGTCCACGTCTGCATACGAGTGACTGATACAAACGGCTTCACTGATCTTCATGCGTCTGAGGGTTCTGTGCTGTGTAAATCTGTATGAAACATACGTGTGTGCTTTTCTCCTGTCATCTGTCAGTTTACTTCTCAGGCCCAGCTGGAACCTTACGGGCAGGAAGGTTGAGCTTTACCTCCTCCACACCCTTCAACTGCCTCAACTACTCTCAGGAGTCAGTTGCAGTCCATGTTATACTTAGACCCTGACGTGCAGAAAGATGCAACTGGACCTTAAATCTAAAGCTCGAATTCTTTGCATTGTGCAAGTCCTGGCTCCCAGCTCCTTCTTTCCAAAGACCATCATTCTAACACCTCTCTCTCCCACCGAAGCCCTATTTCAATGCTCAGTGATTGGCTATCATTTACTTACTAAGCATTTAAATCCATTTAAGTAGTCTTTCCACATTGAGGGTGAGACACTCAGTTATTAAAAAAAACTATCTAAAAAACGATCAATCTTTACCTTCGATGGACCAGTTGGACCAAAGTATTAAATCCAAGTGTAGGATTGCAGATTGTATGCTCCAAGTCCCCAGATGTACGCACTACCCCACAATGTTCCCATGCCAATCCCTGAGTCACAAGGAAGGTAGAGGAAATTCTTAGAGAGCCAGGTGACATTTTCTACAAGTAGCCGACACTCCTCTAGGGGATTTTCAGAGTCACCTGAATCACTGATGGCCTCATCAGTGTCTCTGCAGTAGAATCACTGCCCTTTCCCACGGTGCAAATGAAACTCGCCATCGGAAACAATGGCAGTGGCCATCGCACAGGCGCTTAGGAGACAGTGATCCTGACACAGTGCGTGGTGACCATGAGTAACAGCAGGTCCCTCAAAGTGAAAGACACGGGTGCTGAGGAAGGCACAACCTCCACTAGATTAAACAGGAAGAACACCATGGGCATTACAAAAACTCTGCGAATAAAATTAATGGCCAAATACAAAAAAGGAATTAATGTCTATTTGATGCTGATCCAGCCTAAGTAAACTCTCTAAGCGTCTAAGACTCACATATCTCCAAATAGGTCACATTTAACCCAGAGAGCCTTCCTGCAGACAACTACTCACCTTTTAAACTCAATCAGTCTAACTCTATTCTATTTCTTCTCTTTGATTATATTGAAATAGTAGTTGATTTAGCATGGGATGTTTAACAATAACTTAGTATTTGCAAGATGTGCCATTATGGATACTAATTTTGCACTGAAACAACCAATAGGTCTGCCAATAGGACTGCATATACAGTCCTGCCATTAAACATAGTAGCTTGGGCCCTCCTGTTTACAACAGAAAACAAGCATGAAACTGAATAATGCCTATAGTAATGACACCCTACCTATGAATCAAATTCCTAATAAAATGTGTGCATGCACCTGATTTAATCGTCTAAATGGTGGCAAAGAAGCAGCTTCCTTCAAGTTCACTTAGTGAACACGAAGCTTAATTTGGATTAAATGCTTTCCTAAACATCTGTGTCACTTATTATGACCAATTACCTCTTCAGTGTAAGCGTATACACACAGTAGTCACTTTGTTGGGGACCATTCTAGGCAAGCACTTTACCACTGAAGCGCATCCCCAGCCCAGTCAAACACATTTTTTAAACCAAAAAGGAACCAATGTAGAAGAACAACACAAAAACCAAACCCACAATACAGCTGGATCCAGTGGAAACTCAGCTGGTTGCAATGTTCGTACTTGATGAACAATGCATCCTAACCTCACAAGAGTTAAAGGGAATTAATGATTCAAACAGATTTTGCGACAGAGCTGTTTTGCTTACCCTGCACCATGGCTTTTATTACTTTGGTTCCCTTAAAACCTAACTTATGCAAAGGTATAAACTACCTACTATCCATGAGAAATGAGTACAGAGAGCTCCTGAAACCCTGTGAGGTTGGACCACCATTTTGGGAAACTACAGAATTTATCATGGAGGGAAAACCACCCGTAAGTAACATGACTAATAATCTTGACATCAGAAGAGGTTTCAATACTTCAAGTGACACTCTTTCTCCCAATAGCCTAGTTTTTGGAGCCATGCGCCATTCTCATTTCTATGGTTTCTTAGGGTAATTATTTTATTTTTAGTATACATGCCAACCGTAACTTCTCATTACCTTTCTTCTAGTCTCTTTCTTTATAGCACTTGTTTAAAAATACACATCAATTATTCATATATATATTTTTTCTGATTATATAAAGATCAATGTACCATCTTCCCCCAAAATAAGACCTAGCCAGAAAATAAGCCCTAGCATGATTTTTCAGGATGCTTGTAATATAAGCCCTACCCCCAAAATAAGCCCCATTTAAGATCATCAGCCAGATGGATGCATTTAGTACGTCTGCTGTAACACAGGACAGATACATTGAATTATAAAATAATTTTAATATATGATTAAATATAAATTTTATTGACATTAACACTTAAAATAAATGATGGTACAAATTATAATCACTTGTAAATACCGAAGTGGGTGCCTTTGGAGGAGAGGTGTGTGCCTGTGCGAAAAGAACTCAAGACTTATTGCTGACTGATCAGAGTACAAACAGCATGCAAATGGTGTGAGCACTGGAAAGTGATTGCACGAGACAGTCTAACACACATCTTCATAATTCAATGCATTGCGTTTTGTTACTATGTGTGATGAGGAGGCTACATGAACAAGAAGTATTCACTGAAGGAGAGCTTTATGGCTGGACATGAGAAACTGGAGCTACAGGAAATGGAGTTGTAATGAATCCAGCCAAAATCCAGGGTCTGCAGAGCTCTGATGATATTTCAGATATTACATGACTGTATTTGAAGAAATGTAGATTTCTGAGCATAAATGAATACATGTGGATTGTAGTACATGAAAAAGTAAGAAACCCCTTGAAAATAAGCATCTTTTGGAGCAAAAATTAATATAACACCTAGTTCTATTTTCAGGGAACTATGGTACTATTTTAGAATATTTTTAAAAATTTATGAAACATACAGGAAATACTATCCTTAAATTTGTGACCCAAATACAGGTATGTATTCTAATATATCATTTTTTGTCCTCCTAGTCTTTTTGATATGCACATGTATTTGTACAGTTGAGTTTCTCTCAGTCATTAAAAATGCTCAATAATCATACTTTTAAGTATACACTTAGAGTGGCCCAGTAACTGCAAATAAAGTTTTCATGTGGATCCCACCTACATTCTTCTTAGTCATAGGGTGCAGTTTGCAGTTTGAGGGTCAAAAGCAAAGCCGTGAATGGCGCTTGTATCTGCAACAATATTCTAGTAGTTTTACTCTAAAATGATCACACCAAGTGTCTTTTATTTCTGCCACTGGTGTGGTAGTAAAGCCCTGGAGACTCCTTCCATTGAGGAAGAGACGAATGTCTTCTGTTTGATAGCCAGATGCCTGGCACTATGGTTGGGGCAGGTAATAGAGTCCTGGTATCCTGAAGGATTTGTTCAGCCACACCGAGTTCTCCTAGGCTCCCAGCACCAGGGGGTGTTTGTGGCTTTATCTGGAACAAGCCTGCCAAACATCATGGACCCTCCTGTTGCAAGTAGACGGACTCTGGCAGCTGTTTTTTCCAGGGGAAAATTAAAACTTCTCTTACCTCTACCTAAAATTAAACAGCTTTATCAATTTTATAATGGTTTTTCTCCCTGAGTTCTGTGTCCTTAAAGAAATCTCTTATTTAAAATCCTAGCAATTGAAAAGGAATCAAGTGGAGAGTTCTGGCAGTCACTGCTGCCGTGTAACACAATGACCACAGGAGCCAGAAGAAACAGATCTCTCAGGTTGGTGCAGAAGACTTAAGCAGCCCTGTAAGTAGTCGTGCCTGGTCTTGTGGGTCTGGAAGCAGCTCTTCCCAGTTAGGTTCTGGCCCAGTGTCATCTTCCAGGGAACTAGCTTGGGCACTCCACACATGGAATATAAACATTACACATTATGAACATGGACTACCAATAAATTAAAAAATTAAATTAAATTAAAAGGGGATTTTTAAAGAAAAAATAACAACAAAAAAAAAAGATAACATGTGCACCATTCTTCCATTCAAGTGTTAGCTCCACAAACCCTATACCAAAGAGAAGGTCTCCAAAGTTCAGAGGTAAAGACAACATACACAGCCTTCATAGCGAATGATTCTGAGTACTTACAAAAACTAGGCCACAGTCACACAATTTAGTCCCTAATCCCGATAAAGTATTCTTAAGAAGCCAGGATCCTATAAAGTAATCAGTTTTTAAAATAATTTTATTTAATAATAAAAACATTGCTCTGTGAACTAGAGATTTTACTTTGAAATCTCACAAATAAATGTCTTCCCCATTTTCCAAGTTTTGATCAAATAAAGACTGATTAACTAAAAAAGGGCATTAAAAGACCAGATAAAATTAGGTTAAGTTCATTTTCTATCTTCTGTCAAGTAGAACTGAGATAAATTTACTATTTAATAGCAGCTCTATTCTCACAGAGATCAGAATGTTTTCCAGCAAACTCTAAATTTTTTTTATTTTGTAAGATACATGTTAATAATTACTAATTAAGTTGACCATCTCCAAAAAGAAAAAAATTCTGTAAATTTGACACATATAATAACAATTCTTCTCCCCATTATATTTCTCAGAAATGTTCACTTCAAGAAATGAATCCATTTCCCCTAAAAATATCTGTCAGATCTAAAACAATCTGTCAATGTGTTGACAATCTGTCATCCTAAAGAAATTCCCATCACTGAGTGGATATGGAAAGGAAACTGACTCCATGTGCTAAATGTGGGCATAGAGGTCTTTGCATTTACAGACTATTGTCTATGATTTGCTATGATATTCCTATTTGAAGCTTAAGGAATCGTATAGGAACGCGAGCATTTTAACTATCATCCTCTTAAAACTCAAAAATAAGGAGAAATATGAATTTTTGATGGCCTGATGGGTACTAATGAAGATCCCTCCCCCAACATGCTTTGGTCATCTAATCTCTCAGGAAGGGGAGCTGGAATGGAAGGAAACTCCATTCTTACCTAAAGCCCTGTGCAGGGCCATGCTTACAGCTGTTCCAAGGCCCACTCAGATTCCATGGGCTAGGACACAGAAGTCCCTGGCCCAGTGCATCAGAAGCATTCTGTATGCAGCACTCAAGACTTATAAACTGGTGTATCTTGTTGGAAAATAGAACTGGCCACCGTCGCAAGCCACCAAGATGAGGTACCACCAGAATGGTCTCAGAAGTGCATTATCTGCACTGTGTCGTGGCCACTCTGTTGGAAGCCTCAGGACTCTCACTTCACAATGCCACACCCAATGCCTAAGGCAGTTTTTTCTCCCACTGCATTTTTTTTCTTTTGTGGAAAAAAAGTAAAAAAAATTTCACAGCAAAATAATAGGAGAATAACAATAGTTAATACATTGCATATTGTTATCTTTAAAGTGGCTGTAGAAATGAACTCCTACTGCATTTGTTGACACTTCTCTTATACCTAACTTCCCAGCTTTCCAGAGCCACCTGCAATATTCCAGACTCACACCTTCTTCCTGGGGAGCTTTTGTTTCCCTACTCATTCTCACATGTCTCAGAAATCAATTCTCCATAGTCCGGCCACCTTCTCTGGGACTCTCTCCCCTTCTAAGGAAGCAGCTCGCAGCTGCACTGCAGCAAGAGCAGGCACTGGGTCCTCCCAGGACATCTGTCTGTTCTAGGGTTTAATCCATCTGCCCAAGTCATGGGTTCCTCATGGTCCATGTCTCCCATCAAGAGGTCTCAAGGGCTCCCCTTAGTAAACATCTCACATGCTGATCTCCATCTCAACCTCCTTCCCAGGGAACCCAAACTACAATGACAGTTCAGGATAACGCCAACCTTTCACTGTAACAGCAAACACAGCAAGGTAATAAAAAATGTTTGCCACTCACATCATGGACTTTGGGTCATCTCCCCCAAATATAAAGAACTCCTGAGAACTGAGGGAAAATGAGCATTATCCATCAAAACTGTTCATGCAATCCTTTGACATGAAAGTACTACTTTTGCCAATTTAATCCTGCAGTATAGTTTGTAACAGGAAAAAGGTGACATTGGAAAAAAGTTAAGTGTGCATCAGTCAATAAGGCTCTGGTTAAACATACCACTCACTGAACACTCTGCAAAGAGGAGGCCCTCTAGCACTGCTGCAGAAAGACTGCGGGGATATCACACAAGTCACATGTACTACAGGTATGTGGCATACAACCCTCAGTATAAGAGACGAAGGCATGACAAGGAGTGCTCACACCAGCGTGTACCTGCAAATCAGGTACATTTTACTAAAGGGCATGGTGTGGACATAGCCAGATATATTATTATTTTTTTTTTATTTTAAAGAGAATAGAACAAAACAGAACAAAACAAAGCAAAAGAAAACAGAATAGAGTCAAACATTCAAAACAGAACACTGCAAGCTATACAGGTTTTCAAAACAGAACAACAGAAGATTAACAATGGTTACCCTAATGTGTCTTGCTTTCTTCAAAATGGTTGTTCATACATTTACAGACAATAAACTCAAACAAAACAAAGTAATATAAAACCAGATAAAACAAAAGAGCAGTACAGGTCTTCAAGTTGGACAATAAGAAACCAGCAATGGCTACTGTAATGTCCTATTTTTCAAAAGAGCTGTTCCTATCTTCTCACATATTACAATCAAATAGTAGGAAAGGGACTTAAACCAATCAAATCAAAGAATAAAAGCACCATTGGACTTCAGAACCTTTGCCCCATATTTATCGGGAATTTTGTATCTTATTGAGTCTTTCAGTTTCCTACACTAGGGAGATGATGCGGTGTTTACACATGTGTGTTTGGTTTATTTCACTTATGAGTATGGTCTCAAGTCACATCCATTTACCTATAAAAGCCTCAATGTGATAATTTTGTATAGCTTAATAGTACTCCATTGTATAAAAGTACCACATCTTTTTTATCCATTCCTCAATTGATGGGCATTTGGGTTGTTTCCAAGATTTGGCTATTACAAATTGTGCTGCTATAAACATGGGTGCACATACATCACTGTGGTAAGATGATTTCACTTCTTCTGGGAATATGCCCAGAAGAGGAATAGCTGGGTCAAACAGGACTTCCAATCCTAGCTTTTGAAGAAAAGCCAGAGATATTATTACATAGAACTCCTGATGGCCTTTTCAGGATTCGAACCATGCGAATGTATTACCCATGGTCCCTTATAACACAGTGCTGAAAGAAAGTAAAAAGCAAGTGAATACCTCTCCCAAAAGACATAAGGAAGAAAGGAAAAGATTATATGTATGTAGGTATACATATATAAATGTATGTATGTATATGTATACAAGATAGATAACTATATTACTAATCTGTTAGTTCATCAAAAAGAACAGTTTGTGCTGTCATTGTGTGATTGTTTGATCATTTTTTTGTGCCTAGATCTTGTAACTTGAACAACTACTTCTAAGATAACAATATGCAATATATTAACTAGTGTTAATTTCCTACTATTTTTTTTTGAAATTTTGTATCATTTCTATCCTTTTCTCTGTTTTGCTTCTCAAAAAAAAAAAAAAGACATCACCCCAACCTCAAAACCACTTGGAATTAATTTTTTTTAATTTTAAAGAGGATAAAACAAAGCAAAACAAAAAAAAGTAAAACAGAACAGTGCAGATCAGAACAGAACAATGTAAGCAATACAGGACTCCAAAGCAAGACAATGGGAAATCAACAATGGCTACTAAAGTGTCTTGTTTTCTTTGAAATAGTTGTTCATATCTTCACATGCAATAAATTCAAACAAAACAGAATACTATAACACAGATCAAAACAAAAGAATGAAAGCATTACAGGCCTTCAAACCAGACAATAAGAAATCAACAATGCCTACCACAATGTCCCTTGTTTTCTTAAAAATATCTATTCATACCTTCTCATATACTGCAATCAAAAAATAGAAGACAGACTTAAAGCAATCAAATCAAAGAATAAAAGTATTATTGGACTTCAGAATATGATAAGAAATCAGCAATGGCTACCATAATGTCTCATTTTCTTTACAGTAGCTGTTCATACCATCACACTTAATAAAACCAGTTGTTCTAAACTCTTTAGTAGTTCTAGGCATGTATAAGCCTATACATGTACATCTATCCTTTCTGTGTTGGAATAACAAAACAAAACACAAGAAAAACAAGAAACAATAAAGACAAATAAATAACAATAATAGCCCAAAACAATAAGAATATAGGCTTTCAAAACAAGCTGGTAGGAACATATCAAAGGTTGTTATTTTGTATAGTTATCTTCAAAAGAGTTACTCAGATTATCAGACACAGACATACAAAATTGGTCTAATCTTATGAATGTTAACTGTTTTGTTCCAAGAACTAATAGAATTAGTAGTACAATCATCTTAGCTATCTTAAGTGTATATATATACAAATTTATATCTTTTTTCTTTTCCCTTCCTTTTCTCCTTTTCCCCGAGCTGTTTTTTCCTTTGAGAAGTTTCTTATCCTTTCACAATATTTATTGAAGATTTTGTATCTCATTTACTCTTTCAGTTTCTTACACTAGGGAGACAATACAATGTTTACACACGTGAGTTTGATTTATTTCACTTATGAGTATGGTCTCAAGTCGCATTCATTTACCTACAAAAGCCTCAGTGTGATCCTTCTTTATAGCTGAGTAGTACTCCATTGTGTAAAAGTACCACATCTTTTGTACCCATTCTTCAGTTGATGGATATTTGGGTTGTTTCCAAGATTTGGATATTACAAATTGTGCTGCTATAAACATGGGTGCATATATCACTGTGGTATGATGTTTTCAATTCTTCTGGGAATATGTCCAGAAGTAGAATAGCTGGGTCAAATGGGACTTCCAATCCTAGCATTTTGCGAAACCTCCAGACAGATTTCCACAGTGGTTGCACCAGTCTACACTCCCGCCAACAGTGGAGAAGGGTTCCTTTTTTCCACAGCCTCTCCAGCATTTGTTATTGGTTGTTTTCTTGATCCTGGCCATTCTTTCTGGAGTGAAACGAAATCTCAGTATTGTTTTAATTTGCATTTCTCTAATGACCAATGATGCTGAACATTTTTTCATGTATTTATTTGCCATTTGTATTTCTTCATCTGAGAAATGTGTTTTCATCTCAGATACCCATTTTTGGATTGGGTCTCTGAATTTTGAGGGCCAGATTTCTTTAAATTCTTTATATGTTCTAGGTAGAAGTCCTTTGTATGAGGGACAGTTGACGAAGATTTTTTCCCAATTCATGGGTTTTCTTTTCACTCTGTTAAGAGATTTCTTTTGACATGCAAAAACTTTTTAATAAGACGAGATCCCAGTAGCTAATTCTGGGTAGTATTTCCCATGCAGTTTTTGTTCATGAACTTTCTGCCTAACTCTGTCTTTAAGATTTCTACTTACTTTGTTTTCCAGCAGATTTAGTGTTTCCGTTTTAATATTTAGATCTTTGATCCATTTTGACTTTAGTTTAGTGCATGGTGACAGGCTTGGATCTAGTTTTAGTTTTCAGCATATGGAAAGCCAGTTTTTCCAGCACCACTTACTATAGAGGCTATCTTTCTTCAAGTGAACATGTTTGGTCTCTCTGTCAAAGATAAGGTGGCTGAGTGTGTTTAGTTGTGGTTGTATCTTCTAATCTAGTCCACTGATCTTCAGGTCTGTTTTGATTCCAGCACCATGCCAATTTTATCACAGTAGCTTTGTAGTATAATTTCAAGTCAGGGATTGTGATGCCTCTTGCCTTGCCTTTGTTGCCCAGAATGGCCTTTGCTATTCTGGGTCTCTTCTAGTTCCAGATGAATTTTAGGAATGATTTCTCTAGATCTGTAAGGTATGCCAATGGTATTTTGATTGGAATTGCATTAAATTTGTAAAACAATTTTGGGAGAATGGCCATTTTCACAATGTTTGTCCTTCCTATTCATGAACAAGCAATGTCTTTCCATTTTCTGAGATCCTCTTCAATTTCTTTTTTCTGAGTACTGTAATTTTCACTGAGTAGATCTTTTACTTCCTTTGTTAGATTGATTCCTAAGCATTTCATTTTTTTGGATGCTATTGTGAAAGTTGTGAATTCTCTTATGGAATTAATTTTTTTGTAAAAAGAGTGACATGAGGAATCATAAATTTGATCTATTTTCTCCAAATGACTCTCTATTGTACCACTGTTATTTATATAAAACCTTTTACCCTCTCATTTTAAATGAGATATTTATCATAAACCACAGATTTTCTGTGTTTGGATCTGCATTTGGATTCTCTGTTCAGTTCCAGTGATTAGTCCATTCACCAGTGTGATCAGTCCATGCACCAGTCCCACAGCACTTTCAGTACTGGGCTGTACTGAGCACCTGGCGTGTGTCAAGTCCCTCTTAACATCTTGACTTTTAGAATTTCCAGGCTATTTTCTCATATTTATATGTCATGACTTCCATTACTTGTTTAATCTTTTTGACACTTCTATTGATGTAAATAAATGCATGTAAGTGTACACAAATTTGTATGCGTATGTATGTGTACAGATTCCTTACTACCAAAGAATGGGGTAGGTCTTCCATTGATTCGTATGACTTTTACAGTGGCAATTTTCATACTACAGCTTTAGTACATTTAAATTAATACTAAATATTATATTTTTTTAATATTTAAACTTTATTTTCTAACTCAGTGTTGTTTGTAGGCAAACAAATTTAAATACAGTTTTTATTTTAGTTTGAAGAATTTATTCAACTAATCTGATTAATAATAAAGGCTTTCTTTCCTTCCTTTTTCCCTTCTTTCTTTTTTGTGCTGGTGAGTGAGCCCATGGCCTTCACACCGATCTACATCTGCAGCCCTTTTTTTGAGACAGGATCTAGCTAAGCAGCAAAGTTGCCTGGGCTGAGCTGGATCTCATGCTCCTCCTGCCTCAGCCTCCCAGAGTGTTGGGAATATGGGTGTGTACCACCACACTTGGCTCATTTAAAATAAAATGTAGAGTTTTTTTCCTTTAATGTTTGCTTTGTTTAAAAACCACTGATGAGCAATTCTTGATATGGGTCGGTGTCATCGTTTGTTATATTCATATTGTGAAAGACTGTATAGAAACATCAGGAAAAAAAAAAAGCAATTACCAATGATGACACCTAACATGTAGAATTCAGTAGACAGCAAGTAAGCCACAGCACTACCTAGCAACCAGAGGGGCTGGCGAGGAGGCGCTTTCAAAGCAGGTAAAACGCAGGTAGTAAGATTCAAGAGCATGGGAACGTGTCTCGTGGAGACATTCTGGGAATTTCTATCACAGGCAGGTTTCTACAGAATCACAAAAGAGAGAAAAGAAAAACAAAACCACGAGTATTTACATGGCTTAAGTGCAATGCAGTGCTTATTTAGAGAGGCACTGCTAGAAAGATGGGCCCAGCAGATTAGTGTAGAAACAATTATCTTCTGCTGAGTGGCATTCAGGAGGGAAGAAAACCCACGTCTGCGGCAGAACTCCCCTGGAGTAAGCACTGCATCGACCTCTGCAGATATATTGAGATTAAAGTGATGAAATATTGGAAGTACTTAATTTCAACTCTTAACATTCCTAGCAAGAAATATTAAATCAAATGCATGTGCTGCATCAGACAGTGACACTAATGGCACTCAGAAGAGAGTAATAATAGGAGAGATACTAGTGGCTTTACCATGACATGATAGACAGCAAAGGACTAGTTTCCCACTTGCCTCGTTAATGGTTAACATAAAATGTTTTTTATATCACCAAAATTTTTTTCCAGTGAGGTTTCAAAAAAGGACCTGAAATCTCTTCTAAGAAAACCTGAAAGTATGTGTTGTTTGTATGGATGTATACACACTGGTGTGCACACACACGTATACTAACACACTCAGGAGTTTATATGCACCTACACACAAAATAAGAATAAAAACCAGATGACCCCCAGTACTGTGTACTAGGATTTGCCTAATTTTGACAAATAAAAATTGGATCTCTTTGTTACTATATCATGTAGACATGGCCGTGTAGGTTTTTTTTTCATAAGATATTTGAGACAGCTTGATTAAACAGAAAATCTACATAGTACTCTCAGAATTTACTCTGAAGACTTACAGAGAATAACTCAGAGAAGCATTCTCTAGAATAATTAAAACCAAAGCATATCAAGGGAACTTTGTTTTTCTTTGTTTTTGGTCACTTGGAAGAGTCATGCATTTTCATGTAGGCAATTTGCCCCTTTTCAAATATTAAGTCAAAACTGAAAATCACATAGGCAGATGCTGGAATTGTCCCAATATGAGACATATGCAAAGCTTTGTAGAATCCAGTAGTTTCTCACAGGCGCCAACGTAGAACAGCAAAGACCTTTTAATTAAAGAGTTGACAAATTCCCCCAAGGACTGCCAGAGACCAGCAAGCAGTTAGATAAATTAATGGAGACTAGGTACGTATTTACTGATTGCCATTTTCCTGATTGCTTTGAAGCAAAGTAATGAAATAAACAAAAGCTGTAGTTCTGGCCCTTAAAGGAATTTATGAACTAGTTGGACGGATTAAAAAATACTTTGGAAATGCTTCAAAGAGTCGGTGCATTCTACCCTGCTGATTGCAAAAAGTTCACAGAAGCAGAGGTTGAGAGCAAGAGAATCAAAATTGATTTCGAGAAGGTTGAGATCTGACCTGTGTATGGAGGAACAGGTAGCTAACGGAGAAGCACTTGCCGAGGCTCGGTGAGACACATTCAAAACAGGAACCTCCTGCAGAACTCGTCCTCTGGCTCTGTTAAGCACTACTGTAACTGGCATATCACTGATAAAAACTGCCGCCAAGAAGGAATAAACAGTACTATTTTGTTACTTATTCGGGATGCCAAAATCTAAAGTTTTAATACTTAAATCATACAGCAAATATTCAGATCATAATCAATGCCTGATATGAATGCACTGGTTACATGAGGTTTCAGATTTGCAGCTTTTATAGCTCGAGAGTGATTGCTAATTTATTTTATTTTCTGCTCCTTCAAATTGAGTTTATTAGTTTTAATCATAAGCACAGATAGAAGTCTAGATAATACTCTAAAAAGTTATAAATTTAAGCAAGTTGGTTCTGGCATATCAATTAACACACAAAATAATTTGTGCTTCATTCCTGCACACAGACCATAACTAGGCTAGTTTTTGTTGGAGGTAGATTTCTCTTGCAAGACTCTCTCAAAATAAACAGGCGGTTTTACAGATTTAAAGCCTACTCAGCAAAAATAATAGCAATAAAGGTCTAGAAAAGTTTGTTTTTCATCTTTATATTAACAAACACTAGAGGCTGGGGTCGATCTCTTGGTTGCTTATACTTAGAGTGGAATGCTCCAAGGCAGTGAAATCTAAGTGCATACTGAAAGGAGGTGGCTGATACAACAACTCAGGGATACCTTAAATCTGTATAGTCCTCGATTTAGGATGGCTTGACTAACAATTTTTCACATTTACAATGGGACAAAAGTCACAGGCACTGGGTTGAAACCTTGCATCAAAATTTGAACACTGCTCTTTTTCCAGGCTAGTGATACATGGCCTGACCCTCTTTCCTGATGTTGGGAAGTGATGACACCTTCCAGTCAGCCTGGGGAGGAAGACAGGAAACAGCTCACCCTAAGGAGTGTGGCGGCACTGAGCTTCGGTGCTTGGCAGTTTAGATGGATCACATGCATTATCAGAACAGAAACCCAGCCAAGTGCGTCTGCAGTTGCTCCAGGTAGAAACTGCCATCGCCAGCACAGCACTTTCCCCCTTGAAAGCGTGAAAGTTATCTTTATTGCTGGCATAAAGGGGAGAGAGGAGAGAAGAAGTCACAGTTCTCTAAAGCAGTACTCTAGCTGGTCTCACACACAGGTCAACATCCTGCCTCCGTGCACCTGAAGGGTAGGTTTCCCTCAACAGGAGATGGTTAGCTTTGGAAGAAACCAGCAAAACTCATGTTCCTGGAACAGAGGCATCACTTGGACATGGATCACTCTCGGCAACTTTCGGGCAGACTGGACTCCTCAGGAGCTGGAGCTTTCAAGGGACAAGTACATCCATTTGCCCATCTCATTTACCAGCTTTTGTGGGAATTCAAGTGAAGCGTGGGAGTGTCAGGCTTTTAGACTAATCAATGAAATCTGTAAATACCACCCTGAGTTGGTAAAGGTGAGGCACAGATGAGATGAGAAGCATTATTTCTCAGTTATGAGCAAGGGACCAGCACTCCTGGATGCTGTGGTACATACATAATAAGAGCTACATTTTAGGTGAAGCTGTCTAAATGTGGAATAAGGTTTCTAGCACACGGTAAGTAACTGCCATGCTGCCAAGGGACAGAGGATTGAACGCAAGGACTAGAAGAGTCAGGAGCCTATCCTATAGTTGGCTGGTCCATCGAATATTACATACCTTAAAATAATGCTAATTTGAGGGCGTGCTACGTGACTGACAAATGCTAAAGATTTTCCTATGTGATTTCATTGTAATCTTAAAACTGCTTTGATATATGTGCTCTTTTTATCCTCGTTTCACAATGACCCAGGGTCTAGGGACAGTGGGTGGTGGCCCACACTGCTTGGCAGGAGCTAGAAGCTCAGTGCACTAGGGGGTCTGCAGGACCTTGGACTTAAAAAATGCCCAGGACATCTGCTGGAAAATCAACCCAGCCACTCAAATGAGTTATCAGAATGCAGGGGAGATTATTTACCACTTCAAAGCACAGACACTTAGTAGACATAGATGAGCTTCCCAAAGTGGTAAGTATAAATAGAATCTTCCTGGCCTAGAGGTAAAAGTCAACAAACTCTTAAGTACAAGAAAAAACAAATTTCATTAACATGAATAATTACGTTTTACTTGTATACCTAAGAATGTTTTTAAACTGTGGGCCAAAATCCACATCTCATGACTATGTTGGGCTGACCAGTTTAGAGCAAAGAGTAGAGGCGAGGGCATCTCACACCTCTGCTAGCAAAGACGTGACTGTCACGCCCATGCAATCACTTCTCACCAGGGCAGTGCTACACCGTGAATCCTTGTAGCCTCCTTCCCATAATCTTCATCTGCTACAGAACACATTCTTCCTATTGTCATACAGGCATTCCTGCCACCTGGAACTGAATCTCCATTCTTGATGTTGGACGAACTTTCTACCACTGTAAAGGAAGTGCTACCGAAGCCCACTTTTTCTCAATGGTGTTATTTGGGTACATGGAGATAAAATGCATAGACAGGCATGAAAAGTGAATTTGTGCCCAGACATTGTCAGAGTGAATTTTAAAACTTTGAGGAAATCTGATATAAAAAGTTTTGGGCACCTAGGTCTGTACTGGAAGGTGGAAGGACAGGAAGAAATACAGAGAATAACACAAACGAACCAGTTTATCAAGAAAAAACACCAGGAGAAAACTTTACTGGTAGAGTCACAAGAATGAACACCCACTAAGAGTTTCAGTCAAAATACAATTTAGATGAAGGCAGAAATACGTTTTAAGGATGTAATTGAAGTTATTCTTTATTCTCTCAAAAGATGTGGTGAGACACATTTTTAAATTCATCTTCAAGTACCTGGGGGAGTGGTTCAATTAGAAAGGCACTTCCTAAAGGGAAGGCAAGTACTATGCTACCAAAGTTGTGTATTTTACAGTTAAAAAATAAAAATAACAAAACAAAAAACAAAATCCACCTGAAGATTCTCACCAGTTTGCTTCTACTTTAATGAAGTTAGCAGATGATTTCGTTTATAAAATCCTGTGTACCTAGTCCTTTAGGGGGTAGGGGGCAAAGTAGTAAAAAGGAAAGTCCCCATCCTTAAGGAGGTCACAGCCAATTTGGAAAATAAAAATTAACCCTTACAAGCAATCAGAACGAAGCTATAGGGGTGTGATCTCTGCATGTGACAGGAAGGGAGGAAAGTTGGAATATGGTAGTGTTAATGCATAAGATGAAGCAAGCTAGACTCCCATACTGGGTTATTTTGCTTCTGCCACAGTAACTAGGTGGGGAGAAGTTGTGGGCAGCCCAGAGGTAAAAGCTTAGGGCCAGGCCACAGTCAACCATCATAGTTCCTATGGTCCTAGAGGTCTTTTATATTGATTTGGTTTTTGGACTTACACTTTTTTTTTTTTTTTGTCTGTTTGAGACAGGGTCTCACCATGCAGCTCAGGCTGGCCTTGGGCTCACTTTGTAGCCCAGGCTGGTCTTGAACTCACAGTGATCCTCTTGTCTCAGCCTCCCAAGTGCTGGGATTACAGAAGTGCACTATCATACCTGGCTGGACTTACACTTTTTTATTCCAAGAACACTTAAACATTTTATGGAGTTTCAAAACACTCAATTTTTAAGCAATCAATGCCTAAAAACATGTTTTTTTTTTTTAATGTTGCATTTTTACAATGATCTTTTTCAGTAAAGCAGCTGGTAAAACCATCATTAGAAAAAGCACGCACTATCCCATGTAAAAGAAATGAGTCTATTTTTATATGTAAAAGAAATGAGTCTATTTTTATAAAGTTCAAAGTGACTGTGAATCTTGCAGGGGAATCCCTCCAGAGTGCTAGTGTTTCACTGGCTTTATAGCCATCTCCTCCTGCTCCCCTCCACCTCTGGCTGATAAACTGCTATCCACTAGCAGCAAGCAACTGGCTTCTGAGACAATATTCCTAAGCACATGCCTGACTAGTTCCGCAGTCATCTTCCAAATGAAATGTAAAACCCCCTTCCTGTTATTTACTGAAGGTTCTGCAAACTCCTGACATTTATCACGGAGCTGGAATAAACAGCGTGGAATGGGAAAGACAGGTGCTGGCCTCTTTGGTGCACTGACCTGACCCTCTCCTCCTGGCCCTTTCCACTGATCAGTTCCTCCTTATCCTTCACATCTTAACTCACTTCATTCTGGGATGCGGAGGTCCTAACCCACCACTACTGCAAAGCACGACTTCTATGAGTTCCCATAACACGTTGCCAAGCAGCAGTCATGATGCTGGATAGTAACTGTGGGACTTATCTGCATTCCCACTCTGTTACAAGAGGAGGATCCTGTTCAACTCATACCCATGGTCCAAGAGTGTGTGATTTGAGAATAAGACAAGAAAAGTAGAATTCAGAATGTTTGTACTTCAGGTTAATTTCCCAACTGCCCAGTAGCAAGTGTCTCTAAATAAATGTTCTCCCAACATTTAAAAATTTAATTATTGCTTAACAATTATCAGTTCAAAGTAGGAAGCACCCAGACGATCATGGACTCCATAAATAAAGAAGATGTCGGGATGGGGCTGGTACCAACCAGTTCTATGCATGCAGAGTTCTCCATGTACACAAACACTGGGCCACTTACACTCTACTCACCTCTTCCCACTCCCCTTAGATAGGGAACTTGGAGAGCTTGTTTCCTTATCTCTGGTCTTAATACTTTCTGCACCTACTATAGACCAGGTGCTCACTATCTGATTCAAGCTTTTCACAGAGAATGGGTGCTCCACACACTTGATGAGGCCACTGCACTTACAGAAAGGTCATGTGTGAGCTGTACTTTCTAATTTGCTTTTTGCACGTTACCATGCTAACTTAAGTTGACATGCCAGGCTAGTCCTTCAAATCATACGGGAAACACAGAGCTACCTCTGCCAAAGCAGACACACAGACTATAGGAGGAAAGCTCAGCCAGCAGCAATTTTGTTTGCTACCATAATGAAATCTCTCATATATCAAGAATGAAACACATTTTGTCAAGATATATTTAAGTCATACATTGTATTTAAGAGTGGGGAAAGTCACCAAATGAATTTTTTTATCATGGTTTTAAACATCTATTCTCTATGAATTCTAACATTTACAGCAAAATCTACTTCAAAATCTGTGACTCTACAGAGGTAAAAAACATCTTAGGAAATACTGTGTATGTTTTCAAAAACAAAAAATTCAAAGTACTCATCTGCTGAGAATATCTTGGATTGCAATGGTGACTTATATAAAATATATTTAATCATACTTTTAAAATTTGAATGTATAGAAAACAAAATGTTGGTAAGCTTTTTTTCACATTCTGCAGTATTAGAAAAGTTTTTTGCTTATTTTGAATGTGTCAGATGTTGATAAATTTTCAATAGCTGTCTACTGAATTTTGTTGCTTGGGTGATGCTGGGTACTAAAATTGCTATGGCCTTAAAATCACTATTTCTCATCCAATGATAATACTTCCAGACTTCCTTGCTAAATATGCTTCCCTTTCCTGCCCCTATATCCTGTACCTCAAGAAAATACTAGAATGACTCTAAGGAAATACTAGAATTTGTTACACAGGTTGCCAAAAATAAGTAAACTCTCCAAGTAGCATATTATTTCTGTGTTTCCACATACATATTTCTGTGATATGTTTACTGTCCATGTACAAATCACAAAGTAGTAATCACTATGATAATTTCAAAGTGTCATTTCTACTTCAAACATGATTTGTCAACATGTTTATGCTATACCAAAGTTTACAAGAGATCCATATCAGAAAATATTCATAATACAGGTTAAATTTAAGTTTTTCTATTTAAACTATACTACCACTAAAATTTATATTGCAAATAACTTTTTTCCCAAGTTCTTAAAATCCAGAGATGAATGCAAAGCTAGTCAATGCTTAAAATGCTGCAGCTACTGCTGTGCTTCCAAGCTGTATTCTACTCAGAAAACACAGAATAACTCCTAGTTTACTAGCTTGTATAGAAACTTTGAAGAATTCACTGTCAGTATTTTCTTTTGGGTACCACAAAGAGTTCACATCAGGACTTCAGAAATTTATAGGAATCCTAACCTAACCTCTTCATCTCCAATTTTGCATTTAAAGAAAATCCTTTCTATTGTCAAAATCAAAGAGTTCAGAGAAATCAGGCCTTGCCTTCTGCGTATAAATTATAAGGACAGATATTTACATAATGGTCATGATATATGCCCCAGGCTTAAAACTGCAAAATTACATTTAAGTTCTCTGCTTACCATCTTACATATTTACAAATTTTCTGAAATCATTTTTACTGTGTAACCTGCCTATTCTTGCCAGCTTTAAACGGCAATAGGACTCTGAATTATTTAGAACACATTCATTTGCTGACCATTCATATACCCTGTCCAGCCTGATCTTGCCTTTGCTAATTTTAATCCCATTGCCATACTGCAATGCAGGCACACAGGCACACACACACACACACACACACACACACACACACACACACACACACACAGAGATGGCTTCAGAAATCCCATTGGCCCGTCCAGGATCTGAAGGTCTGCATCTTTGAGCCCCTATGGGATTTCACTTTCTCTGAAACATGGTCAGCTGGCCACCACCATGAAACTTACCATTTAATTGGTCTAATACAAAACTAAACTTCACTGAAAATGTGTTTCTCAAACCTTCGATAAGTTCTCTCAAGCACACACTCTGCTTTTACATTTCGTCTCCTTTAAGGTGACAAAGGCAGCAATGTGCTTGTGACACTCTTTCTTCCTTTCTTCTTTCCTCCCTTCTTTTCTTCCTTCCTCCTTCCTTCATTTTCTCTCTCTTTCTTTCTCTCTCTCGCTCTTTCTATTTTTATTGAATATATTTTAATACACATACCACAAAGCACTATCTTAACCATTTTTCAGTGTACAGTTCTAATGATTCACACTTGCCCTACACTTCTGGTACATTCACATCACTGAGCAACCATCACCCCTATCCATCTCCAGAGCTCTTTGCACATTCTTGTCATCATCACGTACAGGAGGCAGACACAACATTGCCAATTTGTTTCTCTTGATAAAAATTGAGTTTTATTTTATTTATTTATTGTTTTTTTTTTTTGAGACAGGGTCTCATTATTCAGTTGAGGCTGGCCTTGGGCTCACTTTGCAGCCCAAGCTGGTCTTGAACTTGCAATGATCCTCCTGCCTCAGCCTCCCAAGTGCTAGGATTACAGGAGTGCACCACCATGCCCGGGCCCCCAAAATTGAGTTTTAATTCATAGAATTATATAATTTAAAGGGGGTACATCTTGGTATATGTTAATTGTATATGAATAAAACTTATCAAAGACAAAGAAGGGGGATTCAGTGGGAAACACAGCTGCTGACAATTGGGTCCCACACTACAGAGGGGCAGGTGTGTGAGAGGGAGATGGGGATTTTGTGAGAACTCAGGGTTTTGTGAGAGGGAGATGGGGATTTTGTGAGACAGTCTGAAGACAGGATTGCATTCACCACTCATTCACTGCCAACATCTTGAGACTCTCTCTTCCAGATGTTTCAGAAACTGTATTTTGGCTGTATTAGAGATGGCTGAGAAAATGCAATGAGTGGCTTTTGTAAAAATTAAAAACCTCGAAACTAAGGCAGCAGCATAGAGGATGGAGGCAAAGGTTGTACAGAGTTTTGCTTTTGCCTATAAACGTCAGTGTGAAAACACAGATTCTATGGTTTTATTCTTTTTTAAAATCACTTAAACTAATGGCTATTTTGGCGTGAATAAATTTTAAGTGACATATTCAATAAATGGTAAATAAAATCCAACAGCAACAGAAATATCTGTTGTAGAGATACAAGTACATAAACGGAGCACATGCTGCATTCAAGGCACTGTGATAAAAATGGACTAACGGGATCATCATTTTGGTGAAATTCTGTGATCTGTGTAGAGGGAAAGTTGCTATCTCACAAGACTCCTTTGCAGAGATACTGGAGACAACATGGGTGGTTATCAGTGCAGGAAGTGGGTAAAGAGATGGTGGGAAACCGTATAGTGAAGTATCATGAACCACATCTGTATTTAGGAACCAGGAATGATTTCAGAGAGACAAGAGACACTTTTAAGTGAAACATGAATTGCAGAAAGTGTAGTACAATGACATTTATCTAAAAACATGTGCTTAATAACTACAAAGAAAAGGATGAGGGCAGAAAATACATAAGGGAAATTCGAGGAAAGTGGAGAGAACGTTCAGTGTGTGTTCTGTGTAGCAGTGGGAACACATCCTTATATTCATGTTTCCTTTGTAGAGAACACACATCTTATAGGTTAGTATACCAAGTAAGTTCACTGAATAATCTCACAGGCTTACAGGTTTTCCCTACAGTCTTAATTGATAATTCAAATCACTTAACAATGATACTACTCATAATGACACCTAAGGCCTTGAAGTGTGTGTTTTAATTTGCAAAAAAAAACTTTTTTGGGTGGTACTGGAGGTTCAATCCCGAGTCTTCACATTGAGCTACATGTCCAGGCCTTTTTTATTTTTTAAATTTTGAGACTGAATCTCGCTAAATTGCAAAATTCCCTGGGCTAGACTCAAACCTGTGATCCTTCAGCCTGAGCATTCCAAAGTGCTGGGATTGCAAGTGTGCACCACCACACCCAACTAGAATATATTTTTAGGTGACTGGTATTACGTGTATCAGAGAATATTTAAGATGAGAACATAGTGGCCATTGCAAGAGGTCTTTCCTTGACTTATGAGAAAACTAAGAGAAATGAATAATGTATTTAATTTATTTTCACTTAAGTAACCGATTATAAGGTTACCTTTAGTACTTTTTTTGCAAATGAGAAAATCAACTTATAAAAATCTTTGACATTGCAGATCAAACACATTAAAATAGTATGCAAGTAATACCTTTGTATTTTTAAACTTTTATTTGAAGCGTGTGCTGATGCCAGGGAAGTAATTTGGCAGTAACGGACATTATCTGAGTCTTTGCTGTAACCATAACGGCTGAGTCAAGGGTTTTGTTTTCTTGGTTTCCAAATTAATATCTTCTAGCAATATGAAATTGAAAATTAGGCACAGAGTGGTGGAGTGTTTCTGCATTTTTTAACTTTAGAAAGAATGTTTGAAAAAATCATTTACAGAAGATCATTTAACAATTGTTGCTCAGCCATAATAAAAAAATTAACTTGAGACACTCTGTGGCACATTCAGGGCCTCACTCCAAATGGAATTTTTCAGACAGACTAAAATTATACTTTTCCCAGTCTCAGCCCACTTGAAGTTAAAAAAAAAAAAACCAAGATAGTAGGTGTAAATGACTAAGAAGGGCCCCTGAGGGGTTGTCTGGGAAGTGAAAGGCATGGTAGCTTCACGCAGAATGTCTTGATAAGAAGTGCAGCCCAGCTGTAATCTACTGGTGGTGAGGAAAACCAGATTATTAAGAAAGCTTCTGAAGCCAACAGCCACAAGAGCACAAAACAATGTGAAACTTGGGATGGCATGTAGGAACAGGGAACCCGACAGTCCTCACACTATCATCTATGACCCCAGTGACATTTAGAGTGACTCCTATCATGGATGCCAAAGACATGGCAAGGAGGAAAGGGGCAAACATCGTTAAGTGCCAAAATGAATTGTAAAAATGCAAACAGGAAGAAGACAGACTACAGAGTCCACTACACTAATATACTATGTTCTTACCCAGAGCAGGTGAGGTTGAATATCACAGCATAAGACAAGTGTACGATTATGGATAATTTTTTATTTTAACTTCAGTATACTGAATAAAATGTCATTTACATCACCAAATTTCTCAAGGTCCTGCTGAATATTTTTTTCCTGAAGAGATAATACTGATGTGTTTAATATAATCAGATATCATCTCACACAAAGGATCCCCCAAAGTAAGGAAAGGTCAGCTTTGAAAACTTTATCTACATCTCTTTTGATCACTTGGAAGACACCTTTAATAAGCCTTCTAGGAGCTTCTGTGTGTGCTACGAGAAGCATTCTCCCCACAGACACAGTCATTCCTTGGCACACGGCAGGGCAAAGAAGCTGCCCCTTGTGCAGATGAGAAGAATGCATGGCTGTTTCCAAATGAGCTCCAGGAAGCTTGAGGGATGGAGAAGCACGAGTTACGTCCCTGCCCCATTTATACCTTTGGCTGTAGCCTTGTTCAGTGAACAACTTGCACAGCTTGGGAAAAACCACCCTTTTTAGTACCTTAGTTAGCAGATGAATGACATAAGCCTGTTTGACCTCGATGATTCATTAGGAAAGATTAGACAAGTTGGTACAGAAGTCATCAGTCACATTTCCATTAATAAGCCACTTGTTGCCTGTGCTGAATATTTTAAGAAACTACTTCAGAAAATGTTATCTCTGCCTTGATTGTTATCTTTGCCAAGAGTTGAGAAACAAGACAGAACAGAATGAGATATTAAAACACTATAAACCATTAACATAGAGTGACTATCCCTTCCTGTTCCTTCACAGAATGACTGCCTGGTTCTCTTTTGCTAAATACATTTGGAAACCCACTAATCATGTTAACATCAAAGCCATACCTTAGTAGTGGGAAAACACTCAGAAAGGTAATAGCCAGGTTGAATGGGACCTCCAATTCTAGTTTTCTGAGGCATTTTCACACTGATTTCCACAGTGGTTGCACCAGTCTACACTACCACTAACAGTGGAGAAAGTTTCTTTTTCCCCACAGCTCCACCGGCATTTGTTATTGGTTGATTTCTTGATGATAGCCATTCTTTCTGGGGTGAGATGGAATCTCAGTGTTGTTTTAATTTGTATTTCTCGAATGACCAGTGATGTTGAACATTTTTTCATATATTTATTTGCCATTTGTATTTCTTCATCTGAAAAGTGCACATTTGTCTCAGATGCCCATTTTTGGATTGGGTCTTTATATTTAGGGAGCTTGATTTTTTTCAGTTTCTTTTTCTTTCTTCCTTTTTTTTTTGTTTTGGTCTCTTTGAGACAAGGTCTCCCTACAGAGCCCAAGTTGGCCTTGAACTCACTATGTAGTCCAGGCTGGCTTCAAACTTGAGGCAAACCTCCTGCCTCAGTCTCCCAAGTGCTGGGATTACAGGCGTGCACCACCAGGACCAGCCTCCAATCCTTTATATATGTTCTAGATATAAGTCCTTTGTCTGAGGGACAGTTGGCTAAAATTTTTTCATATATTTATAAATCAAACTCGCATGTATAAATATTGTATTGTCTCCCTAGTGTAAAAAACTGAAAGAGTAAATAATATCCAAAATATACAATAGATACTGTGAAAGCTAAAGGGAAAGAAACTGCTCAGAAGAAAAGAACAACTGGGATAGGGGAAAGGAGAAAAGAAAGAAGGGAAAAGACTATACATAGTTTATAAAAAAGAATGAGCCGGGCGTGGTGGCTCACGCCTGTAATCCAGCACTCGGGAGGCTGAGACAGGCGGATCACTGTGAGTTCGAGACCAGCCTGGGCTACAAAGTGAGCTCAAGGCCAGCCTGAACGGCATAGTGAGACCATGTCTCAAAAACAGGGCTGGGGATCTAGCTCAGTGGTTTAAGCGCCTGCCTGGCAAGCACAAGGTCGTGAGTTCAATCCCCAGTGCCTCAAAAAAAAAAAAAAAAAAAAAGAACGGTTTGTGCTTTCATTCATTGATCATTTTTTATGCCTATATCTTGTAACCTGAACAGCTACTCTGAAGATAACAATATGCAATACATTAACTGTTGTTAATCTCCTATTATTTTGTTTTGAAATTCCATATCATTGTTTTTATTTATTTTAAAATTTAAAAAAAAGAGGGGGGAATGAAGGGACCGGTAGCACTGATATCAAACATAAAGTGCTTTTCCCACATTTTCTTGGGCCCAACCCTTTAGCAAGCATATCTATTTTACTTGAAGCTGCATCACCATCTTGGAAAATTGTTGGACAAAAGAGTAGGAACTCACTGCAACATTTTAAATTACCTTGTTTGCTTCTGCCCCATTACCTTGCTCACTCCCACACCTTCCTCATGCAAGTGCTATATTACTGTCTGATATCCCAGGATCAGTGAAAGAATGCTTAGGGGAGCCCATAAGAAATACAAGTAATCAGGCCCTGTGCATGTCTAGAAGTGTCTCAGTGCCCACCAAGAAAGATGAGAGTGTCTGCTAGTGGGCACTAGCCACTGCGGGTCTCAAACTACCCTGGGAAAAAAAGGATGTGAGTGACAGCAGCAACCAGGGACACGAAGGCAGAAACAGGAAAAAAGGCCCCCGGGAATCGGGAGGGAGAAGGACAGTGCAGGAGCAAGGCGCAGTTGGCAGGAAAGAAGGCTGTACCCTGGCGTCGGTTACTGAACACGAGGCTCAAGCCACAGAGGGTATAGCCAGCTTCCAAGGAGGTTACACGCAAGTCGAGTTTGCCTAGTGATCCATTTTTGGAACAACCATAGCAATGAAAAATAAACGCATTTTCTTGGAATTCTTGTTCCTTAAATCTTTCTAGGTAACATATATGAACTTCATACAAAAATTCAAAAAACGTTCAATCTTCAGTGTAAATGAGTTAATAAGTTGTAGCAGCATCTTTTCAGTAATTTCACATTAAGAAAACCCTTCCTTGAGACACCTTTACTTAAAGATGCCCCCCTCAGGGCGAATGTACTTCCTTACCTCAATGATGTAGAGGACCACGTTCTTGTAGAAACAGTACAATATGCACTTGGTCACCCGGTTGTAGCTCCAGGCTCCGTGAACCAACAGTAGCTTCTCCAAGTAGGAAAACTGAAAGAGGAAAACACAGTTCACAGCCTGTCCTTGAGGAATGGAAGTTACAAAATATCCTTACAAGCCGAAAACAGATGAGACAGGTAGAGGAAATCAGATTCCACAGGGCACCTCACAAAATCATTCCCTAAACGGGAAGCTTTCAGGCCACAGGAAAACAACTGAAATCTCCTAAATCTATCCTAATTATTTTTTTTCCCCCAAGATGCTGCTAGACTTCTTATGGCAACACTCAGGGATTCTATTGAAGTTAATGCTTTTTTAGGTTCTTAATTATTAAAAATTACAACTTGAATTAGAAGAAAAGTACAGTGGGAATCAGATGTCTCTCCACAGTCTGGTCACAGATTTTTATGGTGACAACAGGAGCAGGACACAAGGGACACTCATATAATAGTGCATTAAAAAAAAAAGTACGCAAGTGTACACACAAACCGTTCCCACTGTCAGCCTGCAAGTTAAAAACATGTACACACAGGCGTAAGGATACAGAGGCACACAAACACACTTTTGGACACACACAGAGATACAGACACCAACACACACATACACGGACGTTCACACACACGGATACACAGGCATCCAGATACAACACACACAAACTGCCTCCACTTCCACACCCATTTTGTTCTCTTTTTTGCCTCCAACAAGTACCCCTTGCCAGAGTACGATGCCATTGGGGTAGCTAACTGGCTGCAAGTAGAGCATGACATGGTGGCTCCCGTGGGTTGAGACAGGGGCCAGCAACACTCTAACAAAATCTGTAAATCCTCTGTAGGGCCAGGGTCTTTGAATCATATCTCTTCAGCCTCCCACATTCTGGTTTTGTCCTTTGTGTCCTATTCTCAAGAGGCCTAAAAAGTGTGAACCTTGAGCTGGAGGGAGGCAGCAGGGAAGTTCTTTTATTTCCCCATTGTGCTTTTGTAGACTGTGTCATGATCTGACAAGAATAGACTGCAAGGAGAAGCTGTGTTTAAACTCATAACCGCTGTACATTCAAACTGCCTTGCACTAGGCTGAGGCTCCCTGTGCTCCTGCCGTGCTTGCAGGGTCTGTTTCTCAAGGCTTCCTGTGTTAGATGTTCAATCTTGGTGTGAGGACTGCAGGCAGTGAGCCTACTGGGCCATGACGGAGTCATTAAGGAAGCTGGCTTCAGAGGGAGCTTTTCTCAGGGAACCCTAGTTACTTCCTGTAAGAGGGGACTGGCTCCACCCTGCTCTTCAACTTCCTATTTCAACTGGTCCTCCCTCCTTCTCCCAGAGCTCCCATGATGATGATATGTACTCTCCATGTTGCACTGCAGCTGGAAGGTACTCGCCAGAGCCAGTTGCCCTGAGTGAAACTCTAATTCTTCCATTTAGGGTCACAGTGTTCCTGCCTCTGGGCAGTCTACACACTGTAACCCCTTAAGCCACCAGGAGAGACAATCAAGCCTATGAGAGAACTTCTCAGAACACTAGAAATTTCTTTGTGAATTGTGAATCTCCTATTATTATTATTAATTTTTTTTTTTGGTACCAGGTATCAAACTCACGACCTTGCGCTTGCCAGGCAGGTGCTTACACCACTGAGCTAAATCCCTATTAGTTTTATTTTTATTTTTTTTTATTTTATGGAAAAAATACAACAAAATTTCATAAAATAATAGGAGAATAGCAACAGTTAATACATGGCATATTGTTATCTTTAAAGTAGTTACTCAGACTATAAGATATGGGCAAAAAAAATTCTCCAAATGATATCAGCATAAACCTTTCTTTTCAATGAACTAAGAAAAATTAGTAGAACAACCATCTTGTTTTTTTTTGTTTTTTTTTTTTTTGTACTAGGGATCCAACTCGGGACCTTGCACCTGCCAGGCCTTCATTTTTTTTTTCTTTTCCCTTGCTTTCTTTCCCTCTTCACCCACCCTACTTACTCTTTCCTTCTGAACAATTTCTTCCCATTTCACAATATCTATTGTATATTTTGGTCGTTACTAAATCTTTCAGTTTCTCACATCAGGGAAACAATACAGTTTTTATACATGTGAATCTGATTTATTTCACTTATGAGTATGGTCTCAAGTTGCATCCATTTACTTACAAACGTCTCGAGTGTATCCTTCTTTATGGCCAAGTAGTACTACTGTATAAAAAGATCACATCTTTTTTATCCATTCCTCAGTTGATGGGCATTAGGGTTGTTTCCAAGATTTAGCTATTACGAATTGTGCTGCTCTAAATATGGATGCATATATTGCTGCGGTATGATGTTTTTAAATCTTCCAGGAAGATATTCAGAAGGCCAATAGCTGTGTTGAATGAGACCTCTAATCCTAGTTTTTTGAGAAATCTCCACACTGATTTCCACTGTGGTTGCACCAGTCTGCATTCCCACCAACAGTGGGGAAGGGTTCCTTTTTCCCCACATTCCCAGCAGCATTTGTTATTGGTTGATTTCTTGATGACAGCCATTCTTTCTAGAGATGAAATCTCAGTGTTGTTTTAATTTGCATATCTTGAATGACTAGTGATGTTGTACATTTTTTTCATATATTTATTTGCTATTTGTATTTCTTCATCTGAGAAGTGTGTATTCATCTCAGATGTCCGTTTTTGGATTGGGTCTTTGAATTTGCTGGGGGTAGGGTCTGATTTTTTCAATTCTTTGTATGTTCTAGATATTAGTCCTTTGTCAGAGGGACAATTGGTTAAAATTTTTTCCCATTCTGTGGGTTGTCTTTTTACTCTGTTGGTGATTTCTTTTACTGTGCAAAAGGTTTTTAATAAGATGAGGTCCCAGTGTTTGATTCTTTGTAGTTATTTCCCATGCGATCTGAGTTTTGTTCATGAAATCTCTGTCTACACCTATGTCTTCAAGCTGTTTACCTCTTTTGTTTTCCAACAGATTTAGTGTTTCTGTTTTAATATTTACATCTCTGATCCATTTTGATTTTAGTGTAGTACATGGTCATAACATGGGTCTAGTTTCAGTCTTTGGCTTTTCGATAACTTTTGAAATTAAATTTATAGAAAAGAAAGAGCCTGAGTGAAAATAAAATACTTTAAAAAATTTCAAGAGGAAACTTCATACTGGTTCCCATTAGAACTAAAGGAGATTAGCTCCTGGGTAAAGTCGCTTTTCAATGAGCTCTGGCACAAGACAGGGGAAGGCAAAGCCGCTCATCCATGTACTTCAGAACTGAAGGGACAACTTCAAAGTGGCAGAAGTAGGTGCATATGGAAAAATAAAACTTCCCATAAAGGCTCATTAAGGATTGCAAAGGGGAATGAGGAAATCATAAAATAACTAGCTAAACAAATAAAAAGGAAGTCTGCATTTGACCTGGACCCCCTGGTGTTAAATTTCAATGGGCACTAGAACATCTGCTCAAGTCATCCTGAAGGCCTCAACCTGAGTGTTATGATGATTTGTTTTCAGGAAAAAAAAA